>JARQOC010000005.1:534237730-534297759 GCA_033576535.1 Allobates femoralis
CCGGGGGGGGGGTCACGACAGGCAGGGGGGGGCTGAGGTCACTACAGCACAGGAAACAAGGCTGGGTCATGACCACAGGAAAGGCTAAGGTCCGTACAGCACGGGAAAAGGCTAAGGCACTAAAAAGGGGAGGAAGCTGGGTCACATACGAACAGGGGGCGGCTGGGCCCACATACAGAAAGGAGGGGGGCGGGGGTCATGTACAGCAGAGGAGGAAGCTGGGTCACACACAAGAACAGGAGGAGGGCTGGGTCACATACAGAACGGGAGGCCGGCTGGGGTCCTTTACAGCGCAGGAGGGGGGCTGAGGTCACGTACAGCACAGGACAAGGCTGGTCATGTACAGCACAGGAAGAGGCTGGGCCCACGTAAAAGCACAGGAGGGGAAAGGCTGGGGTCACGTACAGCACAGGAGAGGCTGGGTTACGTTACAGCACAGGAAGAGGCTGGGGTCACATACACTACACAGGAGGAGGCTGGGGCATGTACAGCACAGGAGGAAGCTGGGGTCACATACAGTACAGGAGGAGGCTGGGGCACATACAGCACAGGGGGAGGCTGGGGTCTCATACAGCACAGGGGGAGGCTGGGGTCACATACAGCACAGAAGGAGGTTGGGGTCACATACAGCAACAAGAAGGAGGCTGGGGGTCACGTACGCCCAGGATGAGGATGTAAAACTTCAATGCCATGGGCATGCAGCATTCAGTAGTGAACACCACGTGTGCACCCTTGCAGGGCAAATTCTGGTTTAAAGGGCTAACACCCAGAAAAAATGCAGCTGACGGCCCAAGCACCCCGGTCAGGGGCAGGCTGGGCAGGGGGGCAGGGGGCCGATTAACCCCCAACCGTGGCCCCGGCAATCTTCCCAAATGCCACAAAAAAGGTCATTGCGGTCCACACACGGGTCACAGGTTCCTGCCCCTGATTTAGAAAAAAGAGGCAGGAATTCAGCACTATCTGCACCTTTATTTTTACAGGGAGCAGTTCTATCTGTACCAACATTACATTATGGAGAGGGGATCACATTCATTCACAGGATAGTTTTATTTCTTCTTAGCGCCCGAAACCAACATCTAAGACATGAAAAGATAGAACTTCCAATCTCCAGACAGTATTTATTGTCACGAATGTCTTCTAGGATACAAAGCTGAGGATCTGTGAGCGATATCCAGCACATCACAATGTGTACTCATAAGAATCAGGAATATGACATCTCAAGAATAGAGTGTGGCTCCCTGTGCCAGGTAAGCCATAGAACCAACTAGTACACTAAGGGATTTCCACATCTGGTACCCACACACAGACAACACCTTTCACTCCAGGCCTGAAGGGGGAGCAAAACCCCCTGGTTTTTTCTGTTAAAACCCCGGGGTTTTCCCCCATTTAAAAATTTTCAGGGGGCTGAGGGGGGGAAAATTAGGGGAAAAGTGTTGGGAGGGCATTTGGGAAAAAAAAACTGCGAAACCAAACAGGGTCAAGGGGTGCTGAGCAAAAAAAATGGGTTTTCCCAAACCGTGCTAGGCCCCCAAAAAAAAACCCTTTTCCCCCGCCCGAAACCCCGTGTTTTTAAGGGGCCCCGGAAAAGTGGGGGGGCCAAAAGGGCGAGGCGGGGGGAAAACCCCGTTTTTCAGCGGGTTTTCAGGGGGGGAGGGCCCTTTTTCCCCCTCACCCCAGGGGAAAAAAAAAAACCGGTCCAATGGGTCTGGAAATCTTTAAGGGGGAGGGTTAGCCCCAGGCCAAAAGGGGGAAACCCGTTTTCAACCCCGGGGGGTTGGGTTCCCGGGGGAAACCCCCAGCCCCCTCCCCTTTTGGGGGGAAGGGCCCGGAGGCGCAGAAAAAGGGAGGGGGGTGCCCCAAGGGAAAGGAAACCCTCCCGTGGGGGGAGCAAAAAAAGGGGTTTTTGAGAGAAAAGTAAAAGGGGCAGGGTCTGGGTTTCCCCCCACCCCTCCAGGGGGGGCCAATTTTTCCCGGGGGCAAAGGCACAAAAAGGGCCCCATAGCCCCCCTCCCGGGGTGGGGAAAAAAACCCGGAGGGGGGCATCCTTCAAAACCCCGGGGGCATGTACCTGCAAAAAAAACAAATAAAAAGGGGTTTCCGGAAATTAAAAAAAAAGGGGCTTTTTCTTGTGTTTTTTGTGTCCATCATTTTTCCCGCCTTTCCCCCCAAACCGGGGAAAAAAGGGGGGGCTGGGGGGCTGGGGGGGGCTCCAAACCCTTTTTTCCTTTATGCCCCGGGGGGGCCCCCTCAACCCGTAGGGAGCCCAAAAAAAAACCTTGCTTTTCCGGGCCCCCACCCGGAGGGCCCCCGTAGGGGAAAACCCGGTTTCCTTCCCCCAGAAAATTTTTTTTGGTTTTTGGCCGGTTTCCAAAAAAAAATTTTATAAAAATTTTTTTTCCCGTTTAAAAAAACCCCTTTTTTTTATTTGGGCCCCTGCAAAAAAAGGCCACCCGGGGGGCTTTAGGGGAAATGACCACCCATTTACATGGCCCCGCAAAACCGACGCCCCCAATTTTGGGTACCCCAAAAAAACCCCTTTTGGGGGCCCGGGGGGGGCAAAAGCGTTTTGAAAGGGTTTTTTTCTTGTGTGGTTTTTTAAAAAAATTTTCCCTTAAAAAAAAAAAGGTTTTAGGGGGGGTTTTGGGGGCCCCCCACCATGAAAAAAAAAACAGCAGAAAATTAAATTTAAAAAGCTTTTTTCCTTTTTCCCTTCCCCTTTTGGCCAAAGGGGGGGTTTTTTTTTGGGTTTTGTTCTCAATTTTTAATTCCCCCTTTTCTTGTTTTAATTTTTAAAAGGGAAGGGGGAAGGAAAGGGAAAAATAGTGGGTATATGGGTTAATTTCCGGGGAAAAAAAAAAAGGTAAATAAAGGGAAATTGGGGCAACCCACTTTGGGGGGGGGGGGCAAATTTTTAAAAAAAGGGGGGGGCTTTGGTTTTCTTTGGGGATCAAATTTTTTTTCTCTTTTTAGTTTAAAAACCCTTGGGTTTTTCTTTTTTAAAAAAAAAAAAACCGTTTTCAAACCAAACATTGCCCCTGCACAAAAAAAAAGGGGTAAAAGGGGAAAAAAGTATTTGCAGCAAGGAAAAAAATTGCCCCCCCCTCAAGGGCAAAAAAAAAAAATCTATCGCATCCCCTTCCCGGGAAAATTTTTAAGGAGAAAGGGGGCTTACAATTTTTGTCAAAAAAGGGGTTCCCCGGGTTGGCCCCAAAAAAAGGGGCCCGGGGGAAAACACCGGGGGGGGGCCGTATGTTAAAAAAAAAATGTGGGAGCTGGGGGGATCGGTTTTCCGCCAAAAATTTTCCGGGGCTTTTCTTTAAGGGGAAAGGGGGAAAACCCCGGTGGGTGGAGTTGGGGTTCTGGGACCCATGTTTAGGCGGGGGGGGGGAATTTTTTGAGCAAGGGGCCCGGGTTTCAAGGGGGGGGGGGCAAGGGAAAAGGAAAACAAATTTTTTCTTCAAAAAAAAAAATCAGGGGGGGGGCCGGGGGGCTTTTATTCTGCAAAAAAGGGTTTCAAAACGAGTGGGGGTGTGAGGGGGGCTGGGGGAAAAAGGGACAGGGAGGGGGGGGGGGGGGGGGGGGCTTTCTTTAGGGGGCTGGGGGGGAAAGTCATTTTCTCTTTTATTTTAAAACCCCCCTTTTTGAAATTTTTTGGGGGGCAAACTTTTTTTTTTAAAAAAAAAAAAAAGGTTATTTTTGGGGGAAAGGGGAAAAGGTGGAAACGGGTTTCCCAAACCCGGGTTTTTCCTTTATTGGCCCCAAATTTTAAAAAGGGGTCCTGGAAAAAAACCCTTTTATGTGTTTGGGGTTTTCTTTTTTCAGGGCCCAAGGGGGGAAACGGGGCCCCCCAAAAATTTTACAGTTTTTTGCCAAAAAAAAAACCCGGGTTTTAATAAAGGGGGAAAGGGTTTTTCCAGAAAAGGGCCCCCAAGAGCAAAATTCCTTCCCCAAAAAACCCTTTCCCAAAAACAAATTTGGGGCCCCCAAAAAAAAATGGGGCCTTTTTTTCCGCATGATTTGGGGGGCCCCCCTTTTCCATAAAAAACCCAAAGGGGGATTAAAAAATTTTTTGGGCTCAGGGAAAAAAAAAAAAACCCGGGGAATTTTTTTGGGTTTTCCAAGGGGGCCCGGGGGGAAATTTTCCCCGATTTAATCCCCTTGAGAAAAAATTTTTGGTCAATTTATTTAAAAAGGGGCGAGTGGAAAAAAAAACAAAAAACCCAAAAAAAAAAATTCTTTCCCAAAAAAAAGGGGGGCCCAAAAATTGATTATGCAAAAATGGAAGGGAAAGGGGGGAAAAAATGGGGGGGGGGGGGGACTGGAAAAAAATTGGGGGAAACGGGTTCCAAATTTTAGGGGGTTTTTTGGGCCAAAGGGGGGAAGGGTTTAAATTTAAAAAGCCCGCCAGGGGGGAAATTTCAGGGGGTTTTCCCGGGGAAAAAAAGGGGGAAAAAGGGGAAACCCCTTTTCAAATATTGGGGGGGGCTTTTTCTGCAATTCCAAAAAAAAATCATTTCCCCCTTTTAAAAAATTTAAAAAAACCCTTTTTGGTATTATAAATTTTTTGATTTTTAATTTTTAATTTTTTGTTGTGAATTTGAAAAAAAAAAATCAAGGGGCAAAAAAAAAAACAAAAAAAAAAAAAAAAGGGGGGGGGCAGCCCGGGGTTTAATTTTGAAAAAAAATCAATTTTGGTTTTCCTTCCCCCAAAAAAAAATTTTGGGCTTTTTTTTGGGGGTGTTTTAAATTTTTTATCAAAATAAGAGGGGGGTGGGCCAAAAACCCCTTTGGGGAAGGGGTAAGGGATACAAGGGTGACCCTTGGAAAAATTTTTAAAGGGGGGGAGAGAAAAAAGTCACAGGGGCTTTTAAACCTTTGGGGGGCTTTTTTTTTATTTAAATTTTTAGTGGGTTGGGGGTTTTTTAAATCTTTCCCCTTTTCTCCCGTACTTTTTATTTAATTTTTTTCAATTTTGTGCTGGTGTTTTTGGGTTGGGGTTTACTTGATTAATTTCAGTGGAAAAGGGAAAAAAAAGGGATTTTTTATTTCCCTGGGATTTTTTGGGAAGCTTGGGCCCAATTTAAAAAAAGGGGAAAAGAAAAACCCCGTCTTTTTTAAAATTTTTAAACGTTTAGTTAATTTTTAAAAAAAGTGAAAAAAGGGTAAAAAATATCCCAAAAAATTTCAATCCCCGGGGAAACACTTTGGTTTTAAATTTTTGGGAAAAAAGTAAAATTTGGATTGGGGGAGGGGGGAAAAATAAAAATATTTGAAACCCCTTTTTCCAAACCCTTTTGGGGGGTTTTCCCCCTTTTTTTTTTGGGTCCCACAGAACCCGTTTTTGACGCTCCTTTTAAAAAACCCCCGTTTTCCTTTTCTTAAAAAGGACAGCTGGGCTCAAAAATTTTCAATTTTATTTAAGGGGGCTCCTTGGTTTCCCCCCCCCTAAACACTCCATTAAAAAAACAAGGGGTTTACCCTTTAAACCCCCTTAAAAAACATTGGGGGGGGGGAACCCCCAGAGCTTGCTTTTGGGGGGCCCCAAAAAAAAGGGGGAAAAAAGGGGGGAAAAAAATTTGGGGGGTAATAGGGGTTGCTGGGAAAATTTAAAAAAACCAAAGGGGGGGATTTTCACAGGGGGAAAAAAACCCTTTTTTCAATTTTTTTTTCTCAAAAAATTTTCCAAAAAAAAAAAAAAAAGGGGGGGTTTATGATTTTTTTTTTTTGGGGTTTTTTAGCTAAAAAAAAAGTTTTTTAATTTTTTTGGGTTTTTAATTTTTGAAAAAAAAAAAAAATTTCCCAGTTTGCCAATTTTTTATCCTTTTCCCAAAGGGAAAAAAAAGGGTTTTCCTTCCCCGCGGGGGGGGCAAATTTACAAAAGGGGTCGGTGGTACCCTTTTTTTTGGGCCCCCCAGGAAACTTTCCCTTTTTTAGGGCGGAGGGGGACAGGATGCGGCCCCGGAAAACACCCGGGGGGGCCCCCCTTGTTTTTGCGTTTTGGGGGGGGCCCTTTTTTTGATTTTTGGGGGAATTTTAAATTTTAGTGAAATTTTTGTGTTTAAAAGGAAAGGGCCCGGCGAGGGGGAAAAAAATAAAAAAAAGAAAAAAACCCAAAAAGTTTAGTAACACCCCTTTTTGGGGAAAAAATTTTGGGGCCCCAAAGGGGGGGTTTTTAGGGGTGTTTAGGGGTGGCACCAAAAAAAGGAAGCCCGTTTTTTTTAAAATTTATGGGGGGGAAAAGGTTTTTTTAATTTCCCGGGGGGCCAATTTTGGGGAAATAGGGAAATTTCTTAAAAAACCGCAAAATAAAGGGGGGAACACCCCCCTTTTCCAAAAAAAAAAGTCTTTACTTAAACCCCCTTTTCCCCCTCTGGGCAAAAAAACTTTTCCACAGTTTAAAAAAAATTTTGGGGTTTTTTATAGGCCCTTGGAAAAAAATATTTTTTTGATTTTGGGGCCCCACTTGGGGGCCTTTTTGGTTTTGGGGGGACCACCCTTTTAAATGGCCCCTAAAACTTTAAACCGTATTTCGTTATCCCCCCTTGGGCCTTTAGGAAGGGCCGGGGGGGGATTTTTCAGGTTTTTTAATTTGAAAGGAGCTTGTTTTTCGTTTGGATGAGCCCCAATCCCCTTTTTATCCCAAATGATGGGAAAACCCCCCCGGGGCCAAGGGGTTAAAACCAAAATGTATCCAGAAATTTTTTTACCCCCTTATATAAAAAAAAAGGGGGAAAAAAAAAAAATTTTCCCAAAAAAAATATAAATTTAGTGGTTTTTATAGGGTATTCCCGTAAATGTGGAAAAAAAAAAAAAGTTTTAAATTTTGTTTTTCATTTTTCCCCAAAAATTTAAAAAAAAATGGGAAAAATGGGGAAAAAAACAAAAAAAAGAAAAACCAAAGGCCCCTTTTTAAGGGGGGAGATTTTTTATGGATCCCCCAAATTTTTTGCTTATTTTCCCCTTTTCAAAAAAATTTAAATAAAGGTTCCAAAGTTTTTCATTTTTGGGAAAGTAATTTAAAATTTAGGCAGTTTTTGGAATTATTAAAAGGGGGCTTTTTTTTGATCAGGGGGATTTGCGGGAGAAGGGTATTTTTAAAATTTTTTTTAAAATTCAGGGGTTTATACCCGGGACCAAAAAAAAAGGAAAAAGGGGGTATTCCAAAAAAGGGAAAATTTTTCTTTTAGCAATTTTTTGGGAAACCCGTAATGTTTCCAGGGTTCCCGGCTTTCAAAAAAAATTTTTCCCTTTTTTTACTGTAATTTAAAAAACCAAACTGCAGTGGGGGTAAAAAAAAGGGGCCCCCCTTGGGGGGGCCCCGGTTTTCGGGCCCCTTTTTTTCCTTTGGGGGGCCCCCCCTTTGGGTTTAGGACCCGGGGGGGGGTGGGGGGGGGGGGGGGGTGCTGTCAGGTTAAAATTTTTAAGGGGGGGAAAAACACCCCGATTTATTGGGGGGGCATTTTTTTCCCGGCTTTAGAAGGGAAAAAAAAAGGGAGGGAAAGGAAAAAAAAGGGTGCAGGGGGTGCGCAGCGTGGGGGGCCAAAAAAAATTTTTAAAACCATTTCCCCCCAAAAAACCCAAAAGGGGCCCAAACCCCCCCCACTCATTTACCCCTTTTTTCAAAGGGGGCGGGGGGCATTTTGATACCCCCTTTTTTAAAATTTTAATTTATGTTTAATTTTTCCCTTTTTTTCAAACTTTTTTTTTTTTTTCTTTTTTAAAATTCCCCTTTGATGCAAATTTTTGTGCGGTTTGCACTGGGGGCAGCACAGGTATGGGGGTTTTCCCCCCCCCCTACAAAAACAAACAGGGGGCGGGGGGTGAGAAATTTGGGGCCTTTCCCCCCAAACATTGTGGGAGTTTAAGGGGGCCCGGGGGTTTTTTTGCAAATTTTCCCGTAGACAAAAAACCTTTCCCAATCAAAAAAAATCCTCAGTTTTTCCCCGGAAAAACTTTAAGGGCCCGAGTTCAAATCTATTGGGGGGGGGCCCTTTTTGTAAAAACCCTTTTAATTTTTTCACTCCCTTAGGGGGGGCATTTTCAAAAAAGCTTAAATAATTTTCAAAAGGGAAAAAAAGGCCCTTTTTAAAAAGGGGGATTTTTTGGGTTTAAAGCAACCCCCTTATTTTTTTATGGGCGGAAAAAAATGCAACGCAAAACCCCCAAAAAACAAAAATGCCAAAAAGGGGGGTTTTCATTTTTTAAAAAGCATTTCGTTTTAAGGGTTTTTTTTTTTTTTTGGGGCCCATAACAAAAGGGGTGGGCCGGGGCACGTTTTTTTTGGGGGCTTCCAAATAACGCATTTTCGTTTTTAAAATTGGGAAAAAACCCCCCTTTTTGGGAGTTGCGTTTTTTGGGGGTTTTCGTTTGATTGCCGTTCGGGCCCCTAGGGGGTTTTAAAAGGGTGCGGTTTTTGCGGGTGCATTTGGGAAATTTCCGGGTTTTTGTAAGGTTTTTTCCCTTGCCCCTAAAAACCCGTGCAAAAGCAAATTGGGATTGGGGAAAAAGCCGGCCCCGCAAAAAAGGGGAGGGGAAAAGGGGGCCTTTAAAAAATCCCCCAAAAAAAGGACGGAAATCCCGGGCTCCCAAAAATCCACAAAACCCTTTGGGGTTGGGAGTCCCGGTTAAAACCCAAAAAAACCCCCGGGCTCCCCCCCAAAACTTTGGAACCCCCAGGGGCAAAGGGGGCCCCAAAACTGGGGTTTTAAAAATTTTTCCCCCTGAAGGGAAAAACACTTGGGGTGCTCCGGGGAACCCCGGGAAAAACAAAAAAACAAAACTACCCCCCTGGGGGCTGCAGGGGGAAAAATTTTCGGATTTTTTCCAACCCAAATATCCACCAAAAGGGCAGGGGCCAAAACCCCAATTTTTCCCCCACCCCTTTTTTTAAACCCTTTCATGCAGGGGGTTTTTTGGGGCCAGGGGGAAAAATGTTTGGGTTTACGCCCCCTTTTCCTTTCCCGAAAAAATGACATCCTTGGGTTTTTCCAAGGGGATTTTACTCACCCCCCAAAAAGGGAAAATGGGAAAAAACGTTTTTCTTTAAAAGGGGGCAGGGGTATTTTCCAGGGGAAACCCGAGGCGCCAAAAAAAAAAACCCCCCGTTTTTTTAAAAAATTTTCAGTCCAAAAAAAATTATTGGCGTTTTTGGGTTTTGGGTGGGGGAAAAAAGGGATTTGGAAGGTCCCTACAGTAGGAAGTTCCCCTAGGGGGGGGACTGTCCCTGTGGGGCCCCCCCTCCGTCCCGGAAAAGCCTGTCTCCCCTTTTCCCAAAAAGGCCCCCCTTTCCCTTTTCCGGAAAAGGGGGCCTTCCCCCCTTTATTCCCGGGGAGGGCCCCCCCTCCCAAAAACCCGGGGGGAGGGGTTCCCCTTTAATTTTCCCCCCCTCCAATTTCCCTTTTTTCCATCCCGATTTTTTCCCCCTTTCCCAGCCCTTTTTAATCTCCCAAAAAACTTTCCCCCTTTCCTTTTTCCCGTCCCCGCCTTCTTCAAATTTTCTCCATTTTGGGGCGGGCCCCCCCTCCATCCCAAACCCCCGTCCCCCCATCCCAAAAAAAGGGGTCCCTTTTTATCCCTTTCCCCCATCCCCGACAGGGGCCTTTCCCCAAATGGTTTTTCAACAAGGGAGGAAAAGAAAAAACCAAGGGGGCTATTTTGCCCCTCTGAGGGGGCCCTGGGGCCTTGTTTATGCAGTTTGGGGTGGGGGATTTGGGGGGGGGGGCCCTTTTAAAGCTTTTCTTGGGGGGGGCCCCCCTTTTGTTTGGGAGTTTTAGGGGGGGGGAAATTAAAAATGGGGGGGCCCCCTGCCCGTTGGGGGTTTGGGGGGGGCAAAATTTATTTTCGATGGGGAAAATTTCCTGGCCCGTTGGGGTTTGGGGGGGGGGTTTTCAGATTTTGGGGGGGGTTGGGCCCCTTTAGATTTACCCCGAAAAAATTTTAAAAACCCGGCAAAGGGGCATTTCCAAATCTAGGGATAGTTCTTTTAGTTTACTGGAAAAAAAATACAAAAAGGGGAATTAACCCCGCGACCCTTTTTTTTTTAAAAAATTTAAAAAGGGGTTTGGGGGCTGGGGTGGGGTGGGGCCCAACCCGGGAAAATTGGGCTCCCGGGGGCCCCCCCTTTAAAACTTTTTGCAATAATTAAAATTTTTGGGGGTATTTTTGATATATATATTTTTATCTGTTACCTTTTTACAGCATTATAAATTTGGGGCTTTTCCCGGGACAAAACCCCTTTTGGGGGCCCCCCCCCCCCCCCCCCCCCCCCCAAAAAAAAACTGTGATGTCAATTTTTTTTTGTGGTTTTTCAATTAAAAAGGGTTTCCTTTTGGGGGAAAAACAAATTTCAGTGAAATTTTCCAAAAAGGGGTTTGGGAGGGGGAATTTCCCTT
The DNA here is from genome assembly GCA_033576535.1 of Allobates femoralis. Classification (NCBI taxonomy): domain Eukaryota; kingdom Metazoa; phylum Chordata; class Amphibia; order Anura; family Aromobatidae; genus Allobates; species Allobates femoralis. The sequence goes on from JARQOC010000005.1 coordinate 534,248,122, forward strand.
TTTTGTTTGGTTTTTGGGCCCGTGGGAAAAAAATGGAAAAAAAAGTCAGAAGGGGAAAGGGGGGCAATTGGTATCCCCATTAATTTTTAAATTTTCAGCGGCCGGTAATGATTTTGGGGCGCGGGTCCCCTTTCCCCTCATTTTATTTTGGGCTTCCAGGAAAAAAAAAACCAAAAAAAACCCCCGCCGGGTTTACCCCCGCCCCCCGAGGGGGGAAAGAGGGGGGGTCAAATGGGTTTGAGCGGGTTTCCCTCAGCTCCAAATTAAAAAGGGGGGGGAAAAAAAATTTATTTTTTAAAAGCCCCAAAGGGGCCCCCCATTTGGGGGGGGGCCTTTTTGGGGGTATTTTTTGGGGTTTTTTTTTTTAAACCCCAGTCATTTGTAACCAAAAAAAAATAATTAAAAGAAAAAAAAAAGGGGCCCCCATTTTTTTTTTTTTAAATTTTTTTTAAAAAATTTCCCCCGGGGTTTTTTCTAAAAAATTTTAAAAGGGAAAAAAAATTTTACCAAAAAAAACTTTAAAAAACCTTTTTTTTCAATTGCCTTCGGGAAAAAAAGGGTGGGTTACCCTTTTTTTCATTTGGGGGAAAACCCCTGGAAAAATTTTCTTTTTTTGCCCCCTATTTAATTGGGCCAAAAAGGGGGGCGGGGGGTTAAAAAATTCCAAGGGTTTTCCCCTAAAACCCCCCTCGGGGGGGGGCCGTTTAAACAAAAATTGGGTTTTTTTGTTTCTGCAGTTTTTTAATGTCATCTTCTGCAGTACCAACCCTTTCTTCCACTTCTCCCAGTCTGGTATTAGTTTTAGTCATATCACTTTTTATATAATTAATCTAAGTCTGCACCCCTGTGACTTTCTGGGTTAAAACAGTCAGGGCCTCTTTGCAAAAGTTCACTGCTGAGAAAATGTCTCTGAGAGTGGGCTCCTGTGTAGTCTGTTTCCTCCCCACTCTCTCCAGCAGTTATCTCCTCTTGGGGGTCTCCCTGCAGCCCAGTCCGCTCCTCCATACCATCTCCCCCCTCTTGTACCTGCTCCATGTCAGACTCCTCAGCCTCGGATCCTCTTTCTTCTGCCCTCGGTCACCATGCTCCTCCACTCTCGCAAACTGTTGCAAGCGTGCGGCTGCCGTCATTCTCCTGGCACACGCTTTGTTTGCCCGCGCCGCCTCCTCCTCAGCCGCGGCGCCATCTTGGATCCCAGCGGCCTCCGCCGCACCTTAGTCTTTCTGCCGTCTGCGGGTCATACTCGCTCCCCTGGCTTCCGCAACAGGACCTCCGGCGTCCAGATGGCTTCCAGTAAAGATTCTGGCGGAATCGGCGGCCCCGGCTCGCAGCGGTCACAGCTTTCTAGCTATGTGTCGGCGGGAGAGCTCTCCTTCTGCGACCGCTTACATCCCTCGCTAGGCCACGCCCCAATAAAATTATTAAACTACAAGAAAATAGGCCCGATTGCTATCGCATCGGGAGGTCGTGAGTGGAACGCTGTGGTATTTGTGGCCCCCCTGGGCTCCCTTTGACCACCCTGTGCACAGTGTTTGGCTCTCTGCTGCGTGTTGTGTCTCTGCCCCCTGTTCAGTCTGTTTTTTTGCCTGTGTCTGTGCCCCCACTTTTTTCTTTCTGCTGGCTGTCTGTGCTTGTGTTGCATCTGTCTTGTTCCCCATGTTTGGGCTTCCCTTTGGTAATAGTGGTGAGGCCTTTGTGTGTCTGGACCCCTGCATGTTTTGTGGTGTTGGGGGGGCCCATTAATCTGTTTAGCCCCCCTCCTTTGTGGGGTGTCCCTTTTTGAATCAGTGCTCCCTTTTTTTCCCCTTTTTGTCTGTTGAAAGGGTTTTAGTCTTTCTGGTTTATTTAATGTGTCTCTGTCCCCCTTTGGGGGTGAGTCTGGTGGCTTTTTAGGCTTTTCGCTTCCCTTTCCCTTGGGGTTCTGTGTCCTTTCCCTCTGTCTGGCTGGGGGCTCCCCTTCAGTGTCTTACTATATTTTAGTTTTGTGGTTTCCCTTCAGTGTTAGTGGTGCGTCCTTGTTTCTCAGGCTCCTATTCAGTGGGGTTTTTGGTGTCCCTTATGTTTGTTGGTCCCGTTTATTTTTTTGTGGGGCCCCCCTTTAGGTTTTTATGTCCCCCTTGATCTCTGTGGCCCCCCTTTTTGTTTGTGTCCCTTTTTTTTGTGTGTCTGGTTCCCTTTTCTCCCCCCCATGTGGTTTGGGGGGGTCGGTTGTGCGTGGGCCCCATCCTTTCTCTCCTTCCCCGCTGGGGGGGCAGCTCCTGTCATAGGGGAAGCAGCGTAGAGTAGAGGAGGGGAGTGGGGTGATGCAGGGGCATGATCACATGACTGTGGGGGCACACCAAAGGTCCCATCTGAAGAGGTTTTAAATACGGGGGGGGGGTGCGGCCGGTAAAGGGGGGCGCGGGGGGGTAGTGTGGGGGGGAAGCGGGCCCTGGAGGGCGGGGGGCGTGGGTGTGAGCGGGGGGTTTTTGGGGGTTATTACAGGGGCGTGTGGGGGGTGGTGTAGGGGAGGGCGGGGGGGGGAGGCTGCAGGCCCCCCGGCGGCAGCTTTGGGAGGCTAATAGGCGCCCCTTTTTCCGGGGAATCACCATTTTTGCGCAGGGCATGCTTGATAGCGGCACAGTGGTCGGAACCAAAACTGGTGATTTTGTAAGAAAGGGATTTTTGCCCTTACATTCTCCCGCTTGAAGGGGAATTTTCAAAATCTTACCCAAATCCTTCCCTTTGGTGGGGGGGGGGGCAGAGGGGGGGGGAGGTAAATTAAAAAAATGGGGAAAAAAGGGGGTCTTTTACCAATTAAAGGGGGGGACAAAAACCCTTTGGGGGGTTTAAAACCCTAAAAAGGGCAAATTTGTTAAAAGGGCCTTTTTTTAAATTTGGGGTTTTTTTTCCGAACCCTAAAAAAATTTTTTTTCTTGGGGGTTTATTTCTCCCCCTCTCTAATTTTTTTTTTTACTACTGGAAAAAAAAACATAAATAAAAAAATTTACTTTTCCAAAAAAAAGGGGGGGTTATTTTTTTAAAAAAAATTTGGGTTTTAAAAAAATAAAAAAGGGGGCATGGGGGGGGAAATTTTAGGTTCCCTGGGAAGGGGGTAGGAGCCCCCGGGGGAAAAAGGGGGGAATTCCCCCAAACTCTGCTGGGCTTTTTGCACCCCCCCCCCACCTGAGTGGGGGGGGCCCTGGGGGAAAAAAAAGGGTACCCCAAATTTTAAAACACCTTTGGAAAAAAACCGGGCCCGGGTTGAAATGGGGGGCTATCTTTTTTTCTTTTTATGGGCCCAAATATTAAAAAAAAGGGAAAGCTGCTCCCACAGTTTTCCCTTTTCCCTTGGGGGGAAAGAAATGAAATTCCCCCAACCAATGTGCCCGCAAAAAACAGGGGGCCTACTCGGGGGGGGGTTTCATTTTTTCCCCCCCTAGTTGGGCGGGGGGGCCCGGGGGCTTTCCTTTCCCCCCCACTTTTACCGGTTCCCCAAAAAAAGGGCTGGCCCCCTTACCCCCCATCGGGGTTGGGGCACAAACCCCCCCAAAAAAACCTGGCAAAAAAAGGGGGGAAAAAATATTCGAATTTCCGAAAAAAAAAAATTTTTTTTCCGGGGCCCTTTAAATTTTTTCCACCAAAAAAATGTTTTTATTTTTTTTGAATTTTTCCCTTTAAAAGGGGGGGTTTTCCCCACTTTTTGGTCCCAATTCAGGAGGACAGGGGCCTCTTACCAAGTCCAAGTTTTCTTCAGGTTTTTTATCTATTATTTTTTAAATTTTCCGTAGGGGGGGACTTCCGGGGCGGAAGGGGGGCCGGGCTTCCAAATTTGGCCTTTTGGGTTTGCGAGGTTCCCTTGGGGGGGGTTTCCTGGGGGGGCTCTGGGCCGTGGCCCCGGTTTGGGGGGGGCCACGGCGGCTCCGGAAAACAATGCCCGGGGAAAAACGGGGGATTGCCCAGGGGCGGGGCCAATTTTTTCGAAACCAAAGGGCCCCCGGGGGGGTGGGGGCCAATTTTCGAGTCGCTAACCCAAAACCCAAAAAAGGGGGTGCCTAAAGAGGGGGAAAGGGGGGGCCAAAAAAAAGGGGATTTGGGGGCTGGGCGGAAAATCGCTTAAACAATTTTCAACCCCTTTTTTGCTATACTTTTCCCCGGGGCCCATGGGCCCAAAACGGGTTTTTGGGCCCGAAAAAGGCGTATGGGGCCATGGGGGGGGCTGAATATAGTTTTGAAAAACTTTTTTAAAACTTTTCCCCGCCCCAATTTTCTCTTAGCCCCCCCTCAGTGCGTTCCCCCCCTTTTTAAGGGCCCCACCCCCTAAAACCCCCACCACAAAAGGGGGGGGGCCTAAAAGGGCAGGGGGGGTTGGCCAAACAAGGGGATGGCGGGTTTTGGCGGGGTCGCTAACTTTTCACCGCTTTTTTTTGCAATTTTACAGTCCCCTGCCCATTTGCTTTTTTTGCCTGAAAAGGGGGGGTTTTTTTGGGGCCCCCTGGGGGCTGAATAATAACCCTAGAAGGGGTGTAACCCCCTACAGGGGCCCCCTTTTTCTTTGCCAAACCCCCTTTAGTTTCGGGCGGGGCCCCCTTAAAAACCTCAAACCCCCAAAAGCCCCCCACCACAGGGGGTGGGGCCCAGAAACAAAGGGGGGGCCTTTAAAAAGCCCCTTTTGGGGGGTTGGTTTGGGGGGAGGGGCGCTTTAAAAAAATAAAACCCCCTAATTTTTCTTTTACTACCCGTTTTCCCCTTGGGCCCTAAGGGGGCTTTTTTGGGTGAAAAAGGGGGTTTTTGGGGGGTGGGGGCTTTTAAAAAACCGTAGCGCTGTTTAAAATTACAGGGCCCCCCCATTACCCCCCCCCTTTCCCACCCCCCTCAAGGGGCGTTTGGCCCCTACCCCCCTTTCCCCCTTTAAACCCCTTTTCCCCCCCGGGCCCCCACCTAAAACCCCCTTGGGGCCCGCAAAACCTTTAAACCCCTTAACCCCCCTTTCCCCCAACCCCAAAAACCCTGCCCTATCCCCCAAAAACCCCCCAAAGGGCCCCGCCGGCCCTAAAAAAACCCCTAAAAACCCCCCCTAAGCCCCAACCCCCTTTCCGGCCCCCCTTAAAAACCACGGGGCCTTTTTCCCCAAACCCAAACCCCCTAAACCCCCCCGGGGGCCCTTTTTCCCCCTTTTAAACCCCACCCCCTTTAAGGGCCCCACCCGGGATAAAACCCCCCAAAAACCCCCCAACCCAAGCCCCCCTTCCCCCTGGGCCCCCCAAAACCCAAAAACCACTGCCCGCCAACCCCAACCCCTTAAACCCCCTTTTCCCCCCCCCCCCTTTAAGGCCCCTTTCCCCCTAAAGGCCCCCGCCGCCCTACCCCCCCAAAACCCCCCCCCTAAAACCCCCTACCCCCCCTTTTCCCCTTTTCCCCCCCAAGGCCCCCGCCGCAACCCCCCCCCAAAAAACCCCCCCAAACCCCAAAGGGGCCCCCCCCTCCCCCCCAAAAAAAACCCGGCCCCCAAAAAACCCTTACCCCCTTTTCCGGCCCAAACCCCTTTTCCCCCCGGGGCCTTTTCACCCTAAGGGGCCCCCCTTTTTGGGCCCCAAAAGGGGGCCCCCCCCCGGGATTTTTCCCCCCAAAAAACCCCACCTAAGCCCCAAAACCCCACCCCCTTAAAAAACCCCAACCCCAAGCCCCTTTTCCCCCCTTTTCCCCAAAACCCAAGGGGCCCCCTTTTCCCATTTTCCCCCACCCCGCACCTAAAGCTTTTAAGGGGCCCCTTTCCCCCCAAAACCCCGCCCCCCTATTTCCCCCCAAAAAACCCCCCCACCTATGCCCCGCCCCCTAAAAAAAAAAACCCCAATTTTCCCCCGGGGGCCCCTTTTTCCCCCTTTTCCCCCCTAAAAACCCGCCGGGAAAATCCCCCTTAAAAACCCCCCAAACCCAAGCCCCTTTTCCCCCTTTTCCCCTACCCCCCCCAAGGGGCCCCCCCCGGGGGATACCCCCCCAAAAAACCCAAACCCCCAACCCCCCTAAAGGGGCCCCCACGGGCCCCAAGGGGCCCCCCCCATTTTCCCCCCAAAAAACCCCACCTTAAAACCCCCCCAAAACCCCTCCCCCCCCTAAAACCCCCAACCTTAAAACCCCCCACCCCCCCTTTTTCCGCCCCCTTTTAAACCAAATTGGGGCCCTTTCCCCCAACCCCCCCAAAACCCAAGCTAAAAAGGGGCCCCTCCCCCCAAAAACCCCGCAAAAAATCTATTCCCCCAAAAAACCCCCCCAAACCCTTGGGGGCCCGCCAAAAAAAAAAAACCCCCATACCCCCTTTCCCCTACCCCCTAAAGGGGCCCCACCCCCCAAAAAACCCCCGGGCCGCCCCTACCCCCCCAACCCGCAACCCCTTTGGGGGCCCCCCCCCTTTTTTCCCCCAAACCCCTTTAAACCCCGGGGCCGGGGAATTTTCCCCCCTAAACCCGCCCCCCTAAAAACCCCTTTTCCCCCCAAAAACCCCTTAAAAACCCCCACCCCAAGCCCCTTTTCCCCCCCCCCGGGAAGCCCCTTTTTCCCCCTTTTTTCCCCCTTTTCCCCCTTTCGCCCCCCCGGGGAAACCCCCCAAAACCCCCACCTTTGGGCCCCCCAACCCCTTTACCCCCCTAAAAACCCCCCCCTAAAAGGCCCCCCACCCCCCTTTGCCCCACCAAAAAAACCCCTGGGGCCCTTCCCCCCCGGCCCCCCCTTAAAACTAAAAACCCCCCCTACCCCTAAGGGGGCCCCCGGGGACCCTTTTCCCCCAAAAAAAGCCCCCCTAAAAGGGGTAACCACTACCCCCTTTAAAAGGGCCCCCACCTTAAAAGGGGCCCCCCCCCCCCCCTTTTCCCCACCGCCCCCCCTGCCTTTCAAACCTAAAGGCCCCCAAACCCCCCTTTAAAACCCCGCTGCCCCCTAACCCCTTAAAAAATCCCCCCGCCGCCCCCGCCCCGCCCCCCTAAACCCCCCTTTCCCCCCTTTTAAAGGCCCCCCCCGCCTCCCCAAACTTTTCCCCCCGCTGTCGCTTAAAAACCAAATTAAAAACCCCCTTTTTCCCCCCAAAAAAGGGGCCCCCCCCTTCCCCCCAAAAACCTTTTAAAGCCCCCGTCCCATCCCCCTTTTTCATTGGGCCTTCCTTTGGTTTTATTTTGATCTTTCCCTTTTCCCAAAACCCAAAAAAGGGCCTACCGCCGGGGCCCCGTGTTTCCCTTCCTCCAAACCCCGGGGGTTCCCTTTTTCTTTTTCTTTTCCCCCCAACTTTTCCCCCTCTTCGTCCCAACCCCCCCGGGGAAACTTCTCTCTTTTTTTCCCCCCAAAAATTTTTGGGGTCCGATCCCCCCTTTCTTTTCATTAAAAATAGGGAATTTTGGGCGGGGGGGGGGGCAAAACCGCCATTTTTTTTCTTAATTTAGATTTGGGGGGGCTCTTTTTGGGTTGGCCCGAGGGGGAGTAGGGCAAAAAAAGGGGGGCCAAAACCCGAAAAAGGGGGGGCCATTTTTCCCAAAACCAAAAATTTTCATTTGCGGTGTGGTTTTGGGCCCCTTTTTTTTTTGGGGCCCCCCCACTGGTTTTTTTATTTTTCGGCCCCAAAAAACGCGGACCCCCCACCGTTTTTAAAAGGGGGGTTCCCCTATTGGGGGATCCCGGGGGGCCCATTTCGGAAATTTGGGGGCCCCCGGGGCCCAAAATTTAGAAAATTTTTGAAACTCCCCCTTGGGCCCCTTTTTCCCCATGCATTAAAACGGGGTTCTTTCCCCGATTTTAGGGGCCCCCCAAAAAAAAAGAAAAACCCGGTCGGGGGCCCCTAAAAAAATTTCCCGGGCCCCACCGCAATCTATTTTTTTATGGGGAAACCAAAAAATTTAAAAATTTAATTTTTTTAAAAAATAAAAAAAAATATAAAATTAAAAAAAAAAAATTTAAAAAAAAAAAAATTTAAAAATTTTAGGGGGAAACCCGAAAGAAGGGAAAAATGTGGTTTTTCAGCCTAAAAAAATAAAAAAAAAATTTAAAAAATAAAAAAAAAAAAATTTTAAATTAAAAAAAAAAAAATTTTTAAAAAAAATTTAAAAAATTTTAGCGGGGGGGGGCCGGAATGGGGAAATGTTTTCTAGGCCCCAAATTTTAATTTTAAAATTAAAAAAAAATAAAAAAAAAAAAAAAAAATTTTTTTTAAAAAAAAAAAAATTTTTTAAAAAAAAATTTTAAAAAAAAAAAATTTTTTAGGCCGGGGGCCGGGGGGGGAGGAAAAAATGTGGGCTCAGCCTTTAAATTAAAAAAATTTAAATTTAAAAAAAAAAAAAATTAAAAAAAAAAAAATTTTAAAAAAAAAAAATTTTAAAAAATTTCCAAACGGACCGGAAATTTAGAAAAATGTGGGCTTTTAAGGGCCCAAAATTTAAAAAAATTTAAAAAATAAAAAAAAAAAAAAAATTAAAAAAAAAAATTTAAAAAAAAATAAAAATTTCCCGCGGGGGCCCCGAAAAGAGAAACTGTTTTTTTCAAGGCCCCAAAAAAAATAAAAAATTTAAAAAAATAAAAAAAAAAAATAATTAAAAAAATTTTTTTTTAAAAAAAAAATAAAAAATTTCACCGCACCCCAAAAAAAGAAAAATGTGTCCCCAGGGCCTTAAAAAATTTTAAAAAATTTTTAATTTTAATTTCAAAAAAATTTAAAAAAAAAAAAAAAAAATAAAATTAAAAAAAAAATTTTAAAAAAATTAAAAAAAAAAAAAATTAATTTTAAAAATTTAATTTAAAAAGGGTTATTTAAAAAAAATTTTAAAAAAAAAAAAAAAAAAAAAAAAAAAATAAATTAAATTTTTTTTTTTTATTTTTGGGAAAATTTTTTTTTAAAGGGGTTTTAAAGTTAACCCAAAAACTATTTTCCCAAAAAAAAACCCCAAAAAAAAAATAATATTAAAAATAATTTTTAAAAAAAACCCCCTTAAAATAAATTAAATAAAAAAAAAAAAAAAAAAAAAAATTTTTTACCCAAATTCCCCCAAAATTATTCCCACCAAAATTTTTCCGAAAATTTTTTTAAAAAAACCCCCCAAGGCCGGGCCCTATATTTTTTTGGGCATTTCCCACTAAAAGGGTTTGGGCTATTTGGGGGAAAAATGAAATTTTGGGGGAATTTTTATTGGGGTGGCATTAAAACACAATACCGGGGCTCGAAAAAAAAAAGCCCCCCTCACCTTTTTCCCCAAAAAATTCCCCATTTTTTCCCTTTTGCGGGGTCTTTGGGCATTTTTTGGGGGCCCGGGCCCCCTTTCGGGGCCTTTTTTTTTTCGGTCCAAGGGGGGGGGGGTTTGGGGTCTTTTTCGTCCCTTTCCCCACAGGGGGGCCCCAAAAAATTTGGCATTTTTAAGGGGGTTTCGCCGGGAAATTGGGTTTCCAATGGATTGCGGGGTCTTTTGGGGGAATTTCCCCCTTTTTCCTTTTTCGCCCCGGGGGGGAAAGGCTGGGGTTCCCAGGTTTTTTGGGGGCCCCCTCGAAATTGGGGTTGGGGGTCTGAAACCGGAAATCCATTTTGGGGGGCCCAAAAAAAGAAAAACCCGGGGCTTTGGGGCCCGAAAAAAATTTTGCCTCCCTTTGGTTTTATCTATTCTAAAAAAAAAAACCGGGGTAAAGGAAAAAAAAGCCGTTTCCAAAACCCCCAATTCCGGGCCCCGGATTTTTTTTTGGGAAATTTTCATTTAAGGGGGGGGCCAATCCAAACATTTGGGGGCCACTTTCTGGAAAGGGTTTTTCCGGGCCCCCCCCAAAAATTTTAAGGAAAAAGGTTTTTTCCCCCTTTTTTATAAACGGGGGGAATTTTGGGGAAACCTTTTTAAAAAATTTGAAAAACCCTTTTTTGTGGGGGGGGGAACGGGGGGAAACCTTTAAACCCGGGGGGGGACTATTTTTTTTTGGGGGGTTATATTTTTGCCAAAAAAAAAAAATCCATCCTTTTGGAGGGGGGGCTTTTCAAGGGGCAACAGGGGAAGGGTTTTTCCCCCGGGGGAAACCTCTTTTTTCGGGGGCTACAATTTTAAAACCGAAAAATATCCAAACCCTTTGTGGGGGGGGGGGGGGCGTCGGGGGAAACAAGCCCCCGGAAACGGGGGTCTCGGGAATTTTTTCAGCTAAGGGAAAACCTTTTGGGGGCAATCTACCTTTTTTACCAAATTTTAGAAAGGGGCCCATTTGCCTGATTGGGGGGAGTTTTATTTTTCCCTTTTTTTTTTACTATCTTTTTTTTCACCCCTTTTCTTTTTTTGCCGGGCCAAATTTTCAGCGGGCCCCCTCGGCGCTGGGGAATTTGGAAGGCGCGGGGGCCCCAGTTTTGGGACCCCTTTCCGGGCCGGTGCCCAAACGCCGGGGGCTTTGCGCTTTTCAAACGCAAAAAAAATTCGGCCTTTTTTTTAGGGGGGGGGGCCTCCGTGGTTTATAAGGGGGAAACCCCTGTTTCCGAACACGCCCCTTTTAAAAGGCCCCCGACCGTTTCAAAAATGGGCCCTCTCTAAGATTTGGGGGGAAACCGGGGAAAAAACTTTCCCCTTTATTTTTAAAAATTTTCCGGGGTTTTGGGGCTTTTAAAACCGGGGCCCTTTTGGGTTTTGGCCCCGCGGAAAAAACCTTTTATTCCCCCCCATGGCGCCCCCTCAATTTCCGGGGTTTGGGCGGGGGGGCTATTGGTGGAAAAAATCCGGGTGTTTTTCCCAAAACCAAAAAAAATTCCCGTTCCCGGGAAAAAGCCTTTTGTCCCAAAAAAAACCCCACCAGGCGCTCGGGCCCAAAGGGGGGGGGAAATTTTTAAAAATTCCGCCCGCGATTGTCCCTTGGATGGCCCATTCCCCCTTTGGGCATTCCCCTTTTCCCGGGAAAAAAGAAGGGGGCGATTGTGATTTTGGTTTTTTTGGTTTTTTTGGCGCTTTTATTCCGATTGGTTTAGCGGCCCCAACGCGGGGGGGGGCTTTTTGGGGAAAAAAAAATTTTTTTTTGCCCCAGGCCGGGCCCGGTGCGATTTTCGGGGGTTTTTTCCTTTTGCCGCCGTCCTTTAAGGGGTTTTTAGCTTCCGCCCGCCCGAGGGTTTTGGGTTGGGGCCCCGGCCCTTTTTCCCCCCACAATTTGCGCCCGGGGCCAAAAGGGTTCCCCCGGGGGGGCCCAAATTTTTTTAAAATTTTTGGGGTGGGGCCCAAATTTTACACCCCGCGGCCCGGGGGGTTTTTTGCCGGCCTTTTTTAAAGAAAAGAAAAATTTTTTCCCCCGTTTCCCCCAACTTAAGGGGGCGCGAAAAAATTTGGGAATTTTTTTAAAAAAATTTTTTAAAAAGTTTAAAAAAAACTGGTTTTTTCCCCGGTTTAAAAAATTTTCCCCAATTCCCCAAATATTTTTTCCTAATTTTCCTAAACCTTTTCATTTAAAAAAAATGTTTTAAAAAATTAAAAAAAACAGCTTTTCCCTTTCACCATATTTCCCTCTTCTTTTTTTATACTTTTTTTAAACCCCCCCTATTTTATTTTTTGCCCCCAAATTTTTAAATTTACAAAGGTTTCTTTTTTTAATTAAAGGGGCCCTTTTTTTACCCCTTAAAAAACCCCCTTTCCCCTTCCCAAATTTTTAAAATCCCAAATTTTTTCCCATTCACTATCCTTTCTGTTTTCTAAAAGGGCCCTCTTAATAAATTAAAAACCCCCTTTCCCTTTTTAAATTTGGTTTCTTTTTCCCAAATGGGCCCATTTTTACTATGGGGGCTGTACTACCGGGCCTTTTTTTTTTTTATTAAAAACCCCTTTTTATTTTTATTAGGGGCTTTCACTTTCCTATCTCCCCTTTTGGGCTTTTTTACTTTTGGGGGGGTTTTTTTTTTATTAAAAAACCCTTTTTTTATTCTATTTTTGTTGGGTACAACTGGGGCCTTTTCTTTACTATGTTCTGGGGTTTACTACGGGGCCTTTTTTTATATTTTAAAAACCTTTTTTTAATTTTTAAATTTTTGGGTTCCCCCCCCCCTTTCCTTTTTTTCCCACTTTTGGTTTCTGTACTTTCCCTTTTTTTTATTTTAAAAAAACCCCCCTTATTTTTTATTAGTGCAAAAACTTTCCCTTTTTCTCACTATGTGCTTTTTTAAACGGGGGGGGGTTTTTTAAAATTAAAAAAACCCCTTTTTATTCCCATTTTTTGGGAAAAATGCTTTTTTCTCCCCCTAAGTTTCTTTAATTTTCGGGGGCCCTTTTTTTTTAATTTTTTCCCTTTTATTTTATTAGGTTGGGTACCTTTCCTATCTCACTATGTTGGGTTTTTTCCCACGGGCCCTTTTTTTTTTTAAAAAAACCCCTTTTTTTTTTCCCCATTTTTTTGCTTTCCCCTTTTTCCTTTTTCTCACCGGGGTTTGCCCGTAAATTAAAGGCCATTTTTAAAATTAACCCTTTCTATTTTTTTTTCTTTCTTTTCCAAATGGGGGTTTTCTCACGGGTCTGCCCGTTTCTTAAAAGGGCCCTTTTTTTTTTTTAAAAACCCCTTTTTTTCTATTACTGCTACATTTCCCATTTTTCACTATGGGGCTGTTCTACGGGGGCCCTTTTTTTTTTATTTTAAACCCCTTTTTTTTCTTTTTTTGGGTTTTCCCCCTTTTTAAATTTTCCCCCCTATGGTTTCTGAAATTTCCGGGCCCTTTTTTTTATTTAAAAAAAACCCAAAATTTTTTTATTCTATTAGTTTCCCACTTGCTTTTCTCAAATTTTGCTGTTTTCTAAGGGGGGCCCTTTTTAAAATTAACCTTTCTTTTTGGGCCCTTTTTATTTTTTTTTGCACCATGGGGGGGGGCTATTTTTTTTTAAGGGGGTTTAAAAAAAAAATTAAATTAAACCCCTTTTTTCTGGTTTTTTTCTTTTTTCAAAAAACTTTTGGTTCCCCTAAGGGGCCCGGAAAACTGGTTTACAAAAAAACACCCCCACAAAATGAAAAAAAAAAAACCCCTTCCCCCTGCGATTTTCCCATTAAAAAACCTTTTTCCCCCTTTTTGGGGGCTGTTTTTTGGGGGGAATTCCCCCCTTTTTTAAACCCAATTTTTGGGGGCAAATTTTTGGGGGGAGGTTTCGGCCAAAAATTTTTATTTTTTTTTTTTGGGGAAAACCCCCTTTTTCCGCAAAAATGGGGAAAAAAAAAAGCCCCCCCGCCGCCCCAAATTCCCCCTTTTTTTTGGTTTCCCAAAAGGGGGTTTTCCGGGTTTCCGCCCCCCCAAAAATGCAATGTTAATGGGGGGCTTTTCGCAGCAGATTTTCCAAATTTTTTTTACTGCAAATTTTACCGCAAAAATTTTTTCGGAAAGAAAACCCGAATTTTGAAAAAAGGGGGTCTAAAAGGGCCCCTTTTTACATTAAAAAACCCCCCTATTTTAATTTTTTTTTCCCCCCTTTCTTTTTCTCCCCCCCTATTTTGGTTTTTCCCCTTTTGGGGGCCAAATTTAATTTTCATTAACCTTTTTCTTGCCCCTTTTTTCCCCCTTTTTTTTTTTCCGGGGGCCCCATGTTTTTAAGGGGTTTAAAAATTTTTTTACCCCCTTAAAACCTCCTAAAAATTTTGGTTTTTTCTAATTTTCCCAACCCCCCCACTGTGGGTTTTAAAAAGGTTTGGGTGTTTTCTTTTTAGGGGGGCAAATTTTCTTAATTAAACTCTTTTTTATTTTCTTTTTTTGTTTTTTTTTTTTTCTTTAAAACCCCCCCCACTGTTTTTTAGGGGTGTTTTAAGGGGGGTTTCTTAAAAACCTTTTTTTCTATTGTTTTTTCCTAATTTTTACTGGGGCTATGCCCCCCTATGTTTGGTTTTTTACTACTGGGGATTTTTTTATTACAAAATAAATTTAATAGTATTTTTTTTTTTTTTTAAATTAAAAAAGTTTCCCGTATTTTTTATGTGTGCCAAAAGAAAAAATTTAACTCCTTACAGGGGGTTTTTTGAATTTTTTTTTTTTTGGGGGTTAGGAGTAAGTTTACCCCCCTTATATGGGGCAAAAATTTTTTAATTTTTTTTTCATTTTCTTTTAATTTTTCTCTGTTAAACAATACTTTCCTTCTTATATTTAAAAAAATTTTGGTGGTTTAAACTAAACCCGGGCCCCGTTCCCCATCAGCAGAGGCGATGGAAAAAAACGCGCCAGTGTGTGGGGCAGAATTTGCAAAACAGGGTCGGTTTTTCTGGGATTTTCCCCCGGGATAAAATGCTGCCCCTGCCGGGGGGTGTTCCGCTTAAAACCCCCCTAGTAAAAAAATTTGGGGGAAAAAATTTTTCCCCCAAAGGTTTCCCCCCCAAAAAAAAAAGCCCCGGTCACCCCCTTTTGTTTTTTTTTTTCCCCTTTTAAAAGCAAACCTTTTCACAAAATTTTTCAAAAAAAACCCAAAAAATTTCTGCCCCCTGCTGCCAAAAAAAAAAGATTTTTTTTACTGACTATTTTTTTTGGGGATTATAATGGGGGCTTTTGGGGGGTTTTGTTTTCTTTTCCTTTTCAAGTTTCCCGCAAAATTTTTTGCCTTTTGGGGGTAAAGCGCCCCCCATTTTCGGGCAAAAATTTCTGTTTTTTTTCCCAAAGGGTTAATTTAATTTCAAATTTTAAATTAAAAAAGCCATGTTTTAAAAAAAATCTCTGTTAAACCCCTTGGGGGGCATTCACTTTTTTTTTTTTTACATTTTCCTAATATTTTACCCTCTATTTTTTGGGGCTGGGGGCCCCCTTTTTTAAAAATTTTCCCTTTGGTTTTATGCCAAAATTTCAACTTCCATTAAAAAAAAAAAAATGGGGGTAAAAAATTTAAAAATTTAAAAAAAAGGGGGGGGGGCTTCTCCATTTTTCCGTTCCCCCAGGGGGGTGCAGTTTTCGTAAACGTTAAAACCCAACCCTTTAACCCCCATTTTTTTTCGTTTTCTTTTTTTTCATTGACCTGCCCCTTTTAAAAAATTTTTCCCCTACGGGGAAATTTTCCATTTTTCTTTTTTTTTTTACCCTGGGTTTTGGTTTCCCCCAATTTTTTGCCATTTTTATTTTTTCTTCCCCCGGTTTTAAGGGGGGGGTGGGGTTTTCCCCCATTTTTCCCCCAAGGGAAAAAAAAAAAAAAAAAAAAACCCAAATTTCTTCTTTTCCCAAAAAATTTTTCCCAAAAAAAACCTTTTTAAATTCTTGGGTTAAAAAAATTAAAAAACCCAACTCTGCCCTTTTTTTTAACCAAACCCTTTTGGGGAAAAAACAACCTTTTCTGGGGGGGTTTTTTGCAGGGGGAAAATTTTTTTTTTCAATTTCCCGGTTTTTTATTTTTTTGCCCCTTTTTTTTAAAAATGTTGAAAATTTGCTTTTTATACCGCGTTATCGGGGAAAAGGGGGCCCTTTTTCCTCCATTTTGTTTTGCCTTTTACGGGGGGAGTTTTTAAAAACATTTTAAAAAAACACTCATTGGCCCCTTCAAATTTTTCCATACTTAAAAATTTAATTTTTTCAATTTTTTTGTTTTTTTTTACTTTTAAAAAATCTATTTATTTTTTTATTCTAAAACAGGTTTTGGGGGGAAAAACTACTTTTTGTTTTATTTTTTTTTTTGGTTTTTTGTTTTTTTCCCCAGGGTTTTTATTCCCTTTTTTTTTTCCTTAAAAAATTTAACCCCCACTCTAGCTTTATTTTGGAAAATTTTATTCCAAATTGGGGGAATCTTACCAAAATTTTAAAACTTTTTTTCCCCCAACCCCAAAAAAAAATCGCTTTTTTTGCCAAAAGGGGGGGGGGTGGGATCTTTCCCCCCGGGAAGAAAAGCGTGCCCGGGGCCCAAGGGGGCTTTTTGGAAAAAAGGGGGGACGCCGGTTTTGGGGTTAAAAAATTTAAAAAAATTTTAAGGGGTGGCCTTTTAAAAACTAAAAAAAAAGCCCTTGAGCGGGAAAAGGGGTGGGGAAGGGGGGAAACGTTTTTTTCGTTTTTTAAAAAAAATGGTTTAAATTTGGGTAAGGCAAAAAAGAAATTCCAAAGGGGGGGGGGGAAATTCAGAAAGAGGGGGTTTTTCGGGTTAGATAGTGATAAGGGGGTGTAAGGCAAAAAAAACCTTTTTCTGAAGAGGAAAATTAGAAAAGGGGGGGGGACCCTAAATTTGCTTAAATCGTGTTAAGGGGTGCTTTTAAAGGCCCCAAAGAATTTCAAAAAAAAGAATCTTTCTGCAAGGGGGGGACGTATTTTGGGGTTTGGGAATTTTGGGTTTAAAGGGGTGCTAAAAAATTTTAAACGGGGTTTTTGGGAAAAAAAAAAAATCCTTTTTTCCCCCCTGAGGGGGGGTTTTTCGGTTTTTTGGGTGCTGCGGGGAAGGGGGGTTTTCTTTTTTCATACCCCGTATTTTTGGGAAATGTTTTTTGAAAAAAAAAAAAAAGCCAAAAAATAATGGAAAAAAAAAAAGAAACCATTTAAATGGGGCCCTTTCCACATTTTCAAAAAAAAAAAAAAAAAATTCCATTCCCCCTTGGGGGAAAAAACCGTCCGACCCACCTGGGTATCCCCAAACCTCTTCCCTTTTTACTTTTAAAAAATTTTTTAAAACCCAAATTGGGGAAAAAATGCCCTTTAAAAAAAAAAACCCTTTCCCCTTACCTCAATGGGGAAAACAAAAAAAAAGGGGGAAAAAATTCCCCAAGGTGGGTTTTGCGTTTTGCGCCCAAGGGAAAAAGGGGTGGGGGGGGGGAGGGTTCTGGAAAGGGGGAAAGGGCGATTCCCTTTGGGGGGGAAAGGGGAAAAAAAAGGGTTTCTTTTGGAAAAAAAAAAAAGGGTTTTCAATTTAAAGTTTTTTTGAAGGAAGGGGGGGCAGAAAAAAATATTTGGGGAAAAAAAATTTAAATTTTTCCTGTCCCTCCCAAACGAAAAAAAAAAAGGGAAAAAAAAATTAAAAAGCCTTGGGGGAGATCCATTTTTATCCCAGGGGGCTGGGTTTCCAAATTTTTTGTCTGATCCCCAAGGGGGTTTTCTTTGCCCCCTCTTCGCCCGATTTTCCTTTAACTGGTGCCACCTTTTTCGTTTTTGATTTTCCCCAGGGGGGGGCTGCTTTTCCCAAAAATTTTTCGTTTTTTGATTTTCTCAAAAATGCTGCCAAAACCTTTTTTTTGGGGCTTATTGGGGTCAGGGGGGGGCTGCCACCTCTTTTTTTCTGCCCCAGGGGGGCCTTTTCTGGGCCCCCCTCTTCCTTTTTTTAAATATCTTTTGGGGGCTTAAAAAAAAAAACCTTAAACCTTTTTGCCTCGCAAAGGGGGCCCCCAAACAAAAACGAAAAAAACCCCTGTTTTCTGAAGGGAAAAACGCCATTTTAAAAGGGAAAAAAAGTGTAAAAATTTTTTTAGGCTTAAAAGGGGAAAAAGGGGCAGGGGTTTTCGGGCCCAAGGGGTTTAAAAAGAATTTTTCCCCACGGGTTAAGGGGAAAAAAAAATTCCCCCCTTGGGGAAATTTTGGTTTAAAATTAAAATCGTTTTAAAGGGGAACGCCAAAACTTTTTTCTTTTCCCCTTCTTTTATTGCAAAAAAGGCCAACCCAAAGGGGAAAATTTTATTTTTCCCCTTCTTCATTTTATTGAATGTTTTGGGGGGAAATTTTCCAATTTTCCTTCCCCCCCTTTTTTCATTTTTTAGGATTTACATAAAAAAACTTCTCGATTTTTTTTAATTTTACCCCTCATACCATCAAAAAGGGGAAAATTTAAATTGGGTCAGGAAAACATGTTTTTTTTTGAAAAATTTCTGTGGTTTCATGAAAAGGGGAATTAAAGGGGAAAATTTGGGGGGCTCGAAATTTTTTTCTGTGAAACGACCATCAGAAAACAAAAAAAGTTTTTCTCTTTTTTGCCACAAAAGGGGAAAAATTAAAATTTTAACCCCTTACCCCCAATAAAAACCGGGGCGGGGTTTCCCAAAAAGCCTTTTTGAAAAGGGGGAAAAAGGGGGGAGAAAAGTTTTTAAAAAATTTTTATTTGGAAAAAAAATTATAAGGGGGGGCATTAAAATTTTTTTTTGCCTTTTTGGGCCTTTCCCTTGGGGGGGCCCCCCTGTTTCTTTTTAAACCTTTCCGGGGGGAATTTGGGGGCCCAAAATGTTTTTTCCGTATTCATTTGGGGGAAAAAATTTTTCAAACGCCCCTGGAACACCTCCATTTCCCGCTCAAAAATTCCAAAAAATCCAAGGGGAAAATTTTCCCCAAATTTTTTACCCTTTTAGAAAACTGGGAAAACGCGGGAGAAAAAAAGGTTTTTACATTCCCCCCAGAAAAAAAGGGAAAAAAGTAATCCTACTTTTTTAAAGGTAAACATTGGGTCTTTTCCCCCAAAAAAGGGGTAATTTTTTTAAATTTCCCCCCTTGGGTTTTTGGGGCCCAAAAAAAAATGCTACGTCCCCTTTTAATTAGAAGGAAAGGGAAAAAAGAAGGCAAGGGGGGAACAGGGGGACCGTCATTTCCAAAATATTAATTTATGGGCCCCTTAAAAAAAAAAGGGGGCCCGAGGCCCAAAACTTGAGACGCTATAACAAAAACCTTAAATTTCCAAAAGGGGAAATTGCTGTGGGGCCCTTTTAAAAAAAAGTGATTTTAGGGGCCAAAAATTCAATGGGGGGGACCCTTTTTAAATTTCCCTTTGAAAAACCCGATCCAAAAAAAAAAAAAAACCTTGGGGCCCCCCAAAAAAAAAAAAGCAAAATCAGTATTCCCAAAAACCCGGGAATTTTTTGATGCATTTTTAAATTATTTCCTTTTAATTTTTTTTCCCTTTATTGGAAAAACAAAGGGTTTGGGATTTTAAGGGGGGCCAAAGGGGTTTAAGGCAAAAAAATTAAAAAGCCCCGGGGTTCCCCCCAGCCTTCCCCGTATTACTGCAATTTGCCTTGGGCTGGTTTCGGGAAAAAAGGGGTTTAATTTCCCCCCTCCCGAATGGTTTGGGAAAAAAAAAATAACCAGCCCGTACTTTGTTTGGGTGGGGTATGTAAAATTTGGGGGGGGCTAATGCTTAAATTTTTAAACCGTCTTTAAAACAAAAAGGGGTTTAAAAAAAGGGGGGGGATTTTTGTTTTACTCCCCGGGGGAAAAAATTCCTTCCTGGAAAAAAAAAAAAAATCTGGGTTGGGGGAAAAAAAGGGATTTCCCCTTGGGCAAAACAGTTGGGTTTTTCCATCCCCCTTTTTGGAAAGGGGGGAGGTTTCCCCGGGAAAAAAATGCAAACAAAAAAGCTATTTAGGGGTGCCTTGGGCTATTGTGGGGCTTTTAAATTTTGGGGGGCGACCGGGGTTTTTTTTTTGTAAAAAAAACCCTTACCTTTTAAAACCTAAAAAAGGGGGGGGGAGGGTTTTCAAAAAAAAATTTTTTGGGGGCCCTGGGGCGGGGTGGGAAAACCCTTTTTAACCTGATTTTTTTGTGGCCCCTGTCTTCAGAAAAATTAAAACGGGAAGCCCTATTTTAAAAGGGAAAATTAAAAAAAAAATTTGGAAAATTTTTTTTGGGGAAAAATTTTGGGGGCAAAGGGGGTTAATTTTATTGGAAAAAATTTTCCAAAAAAAACTTTGGGGGAAACCAAAATCTCAAAATTTTTTGGGTTATTCTGGGGTAAAACAAAACCAAAACTAAGAAAAAAAATTTTAGGTTTTTTAAGTGGGGAAAAAAAATTAAAAGTTTTTGGGGTGAAAAATTTCCCTTTTATTTCCCGAAAGGGGGGGTAAAACCCTTTTTTCCATGGGGGGGCCAAATTTTGGGATTGGCCCAAAACATTTTAAAATTCCCTGGGGGGCCCTTTTTTGGGGCAAAAAACAAAAAAACCCCCAAATTTTCCCCTTTAAGGGAATTTTTGGGCAAAATGGAAAAAAATGGGTTTTTCCTTTAAAGGGGTTTTTCCAAAAACCCAAAAAAAAACACTCATTTGGGGTAAGGATTTATACCCTTTAAAAATTTAAAAGGGGAAAGGGGGAAGGGAAACATCCTTTCCAAAAAACTGTTCAAAAAAAATTTATTGGGTTTTAATTTTTTGGGTTGTTTTTCTATTTAACCCCCTTTCCTACTATTTAAAAAATTTTCAATTTTTTATTTAAATTTTTGAGGGGTTAAAAGTGGGTTTCCCTTTTAAAAATGTTAAAAAAAAAACCCAATTTTAAAAAAGGGCTTTTCAAAGGGGGCATGATAAAAGGGGCCCAAACTTGGAAAAAAAATTTTCCAAAAACCCCCAAAATTCCACCCCTGAATTTAAAAACCCCCAAACAAATTTTTTTTGGGGTTTAAGGGTATGAGTTTCACCGGGGGGCAAGGGGTTGGGGGGGAAAAATTTTGGGGTTTTTTCCCGATGCATAGGGGGGGGGGGGCCCAAACGCCAAATCCATTAAATTTGCCCGGGGGGCCCTAAAATTTTTCCCAAAAATTTCAAAAAAAATTTATTTTTTTTATTAGGATGACCTTTTTGGGTTTGGGTGACAACAGTTTAAAACAATTTTCCACAGAAAAAAAAAAATTTTCTCCCTTTTTTGGGGGACCCTTTTAAACTGGGAAAGGGGGGAGGGGGACCCCCAAAAAGCCATTTATTTTCTTTTTACCGCCAAAATTTCCGGGACTAAGTTTGGAAAGAAAGGTTCATGGGAAAAATTTTGAAAAAAACGGGAAAAGGGGGTTTTTTCCCGTGATTGGGAAAAAAAGTATTTTTTCCCTTCCCGTATGAAAGAAACAAAAAAAAAAACGGAACTTAAATTTAAAAGGTTTTTTTGTTTTCTTTTCCAAAGTCAAAGGGGCAAAACCCCAAATTTTTTGGGGCAACCCTTTTAAACTGTTTTTAATTTTAAATTTGGGGGCATAAACCCAAATTTTTAAAAAAGGCCCGGGAAATTTTTTCTTTTGGGTTGGGTCTTCGGTGGGCCCCTGGGGTTTGGGGGGGGGAAATTTTTTTCTTTTATTGGGGTTGGGCCCGTGTTCTTTTAAAAAATTTTTCCTGGGACCCCGCTTCGTTTTATATTTTTTTTCGGGAAAATTTTTTTGTATTTTTTGGTTCCTTCCCCTCATCCTTGGAGTTGTGGAAAGGAATTTAAAAAAAAAGGGGCTTTTTTTCCAAAGGGGGGCCCACTTTCCAATTGGGAAAAAAATTTTACCCAAAACCCCCCTGGGGGGGAAATTTGGGGAAAATTTTGAAAAAAATTTCATGGGGCCGATGTCCAAAAAAAATTTTTTCTTAAAAATTTTTATGGGGGAAAAAAATTTTTTCTTGGGTTTTTTAACAAAAACCCCCCGGGGGCCAAAAAAAAAAAAAAGCCATTTTTAAAAGGGTTTCCCCTTTTTTTACAAAAAGGGGGGGATTTAGTTAAAGGGGGAAACTCAGCAAATTTTAAAAAACTACCCTTTTAAATTAAACAAAAAAAAAAAACTTTTTTGGGCCCATGATGCGAATTTAAACAAAACTTTTTTCCGGTAAAAAAAAAGTCTTTTCAAAAACCCAAGGTTTCTTTTTTTTATTTTACCGGGGCCCGGTTGGGGGGGTGGCAAAAAAAATAAAACGGGAAAGATTTTTAATTTTTGAAATAAAAAAAGGGAAGGAAAGGGGGAAATTTGTCTCACCTGGGAGGGCCCGTACAAAGGGTTTTGCAGCTAAAATTTTTCTGGGCCCCAAAGGGGGGAAGGAAAACCCTTTCCCTTCGGGTTTACGGAATTTTCCAAAATTTCCCAAACAATGAAAACTTCCGTTTCAAAAGGGTTTAAAAATTTATTTTTCAGGTTGGGGCTGCCCCCAAAAATTTGGGAAAAAAAAACCAAAAAAATTTTCATTATTTTTACGAGGGGCCCCCCCCTGTTATTTTAAAAAAAAATGCCTTTCAAATTGTCTGATAAAATTTTTACGGGTTTTTCATGACCAAAAAAAAGATAATTTTTTCCAAAAAAAAAAAAAAAAAACCAACCCTTTTTGGAAAGGGAAAAAGGGTTTTATTTTTTTTGGGGAGGAGGGGCTTTTCGGGAACCCGGGGGTTTCCCGGGGCCCAATTTATTTTTCCCCTGGGTTTTCAAAAAACTACCCCTTATAGGGGGGAGTTGTATTTAAAAAAACTTTACGGGGGGCCCCAAAGGCAAACTTTTTTACTCCAAAAATTGGCCCACTTTTTTCAAACCCAAAATTTCGCTCCATTTGGGTTTCCCGATTTTTTTAAAACCTTGGGTTTTCTTCAACTGGGAAAAAAGGGAAATTGGGCCAAAGATTTTTAAAAAACCCTTTGGGGTGATTTTTTTTCCCCTTGGAAATTTCCCCCCAAGGGGCATTTTAAACGCACTGGCTTTTAATTTTTTTACTTTTCTTTTTTTTGGTTAAAAAAAATTGTTTTGATGTAGAAAAAACCCAAAGGAAAAAAGGGATTCCAAATTGGGGTGGGAAAACCCCCATTTTCCCCCTTCTTTTTTCCCTAAAAATTTGGGGGCCATGTGGGGGTATGGTGAACCCCTAAGGTCCCCTGGATTGCATTTTCTGGGGGGGAATTTCAACTGAAAATAAACCCCCCCCCCCCCCCCCCCCCCTTAGGGGATGATTTTCCCTTTTATCCCCGATTTTTAAATGAAGGGGTCCAGGGCCCAAAAAATTTTCCCGTGGGGAAATTTTTTTTTTTAAAATTCCCCCTCCCCCACAAAGGGAAATTTCCTTTTTTCCCTCGCCTCAAATTAAAAAAAAACGGTACCCCTTTTTTTCCATTGGGTTTTTTTCCCCAACCCTTTAACAAACAGAAAAAAGGTTTTTTTTTGCAATTTTGGGGGTTCGTTTGATTGCATTTGGGGTTTGTTTTTGGGGCCCAAACTGATTTTAAGCCAAAAAAAATTTTTTTAAATGGGGGGGTTTCAAAAAAAGGGAAAAAGGGGGGTGTTAAATTTCCCAAAGGGTTGGGGGTTTTTTTCACCTCAGAAACTGGTTTTACCCCTTTAAAAAAAAGGAAATTTGGGGGCAATTTCCCCTTTAAAAACCCCCCTTTTTTTCCATGGGGGGGCCATCAAAAAAAATCCCCCGGCCAAAAAAAAACTGGGGGGGGAAAAAATAGGATTTTTTTTTTCCAGAACCTTTTTTTTGGGGCCCCTGGGGCAGTTTTTTATTTTTGGGCCTTTTTTTTCCCCCGAAATGAAAAAAAAAAATGTATTGGGTTTAAAGGGGAAAAATTTTCTTTCATTTTTCCCCCCCAAATTTAAGGGGGAAATTGGTTTCAAAATTTGGGAAAAAAAATTCTTTACTTTTAAAAAAATTGTCTAAAAGAAAAATTTTTTAAATTTTTTAAAATTTTTTTAGGATAATAATTTTCATTTACCCTCATGATGGATTTTTAACAATTGGGAAAAAAACATTCACATTGCTTTCAAACACCTTTGGGGGGGGCCCAATTTTTTTCCCTAAAAAAAAGTCCCATTGGGGGAAAAAAGGGAAAAAAAATTTTCAGGTTTTGGATTTTTCAATTTTGGTGGGAAAAAACTATTTCATTAGTGATGGGGGTTTCCCTTCAGGGGCTGAAGGAATTTCAGGAAAAAAATAAAACCAGGGGGAATTTTTTAAAATTTTTACTCACACCCTTTTGGGGAATTTCCTTTTTTCCCTCGGGGCCCCAAATTTTCAAAATTGGTTTTTCCAAATTTTCATTTCTTTTTTTCGCCCCCCTTTTTAAAAACCCCCGCCCCAATTTAAAAAAAGGGCTTTTTCAATGGGGGGGGTTTAAACCCCCTTAATTTTGAATCCCCCTTTTTTTTTGGAAAAAAACCTTTATTTTAAGCCAAAAAAAATCCCTTTTTTTGGGTCTTTTCCGAAAGGGGGAAAAAGTGGTTGTTTATTCCCAAAGGAAATTTTTTTTAAAACCCCCCTTTCATAGACTTTCCTTACCTTTTTAAAAAAATTTTAAAAGGGGCATCGGGGCAATTTTCCCCTTTTTAAAATTTTAAATTTTGGCCCCCTTTACCCCTCAACCAAAAACCCAAAGGGGCCTACACTGGGGGGAAAAATTTGGGGAAATTTTTTGGGCCCCCCAAAAACCCCTTTTTGGAAAATTGGACAGTTATGTGGGCCCCCTTTTTACGGGGGGAAAAGGAAAAATTTTTTGTTAAAAGGGGAAAAATTTTTTCTTTTATTCCCCCCCATTAAAAAAAAAAAAAGGTTCTGCCTCATTTTAAAAAAAATCTTTTTCAAAAAAAAAATTGTTTTTATAAGGGGAAAATTTTTTTTTTTTAAAAAATTTTTTTTAGGAAAATATATTAAAAATTTACAAAAATTTTATGGGGGTAAAAAAAAAAATTGGGGGGAAAACAAATTTACATTTTCTGCATCCCCATTTAACCAAAACTTTTTGCCCCAAAAAAAAAAGTTTCCCTTTGGGGAAAAAAGGGGAAAAAATCTCAGGGTTTTTTGGGGGGGTTTTCATTGCCCGGTGGGGAAAAACACCCGAGTTTCCAAACTGTTTTAATTTTTTTTCCCTTTTTAAGGGCGGAAAGGGTTTTTAGAAACCAAAAAAACCAGTGGAATTTTTTAAATTTTACCCCCAAACCAAAGGGGAAAAGCCTTATCCCTCGCCTTCCAAAATTTTTCACAATTTTGGGAAATTTTTTTTCATTTTCCTTTTTTCCCCAAAAACCTTTTTAAAAAAGATAAAAAAGGGCTTTTGCAAAATTTTGGGGAAAACGCTTCATTGTCAACCCCTTTGTTTTGGGGCAAAAACTCATTTTAAGCAAAAAAATTTAATTTTTTCTGGGGCTGCAGAAGGAAAATTTGGTTTTTTTTTCCAAAGATTTTTTTTATCCTTCCCAAAAGGGGGGGAATTTTCCTTTTCCTTTTTTAAATTAAAAAATGTCAAAAAAATTTTTCCCCTTTTAATCTTTCTTTTTTTTCCCTTTTAAACCCTCAAACAAAATTTTCCCAAAACCCATAAACCCCCGAAAGGGAAAGGGAGGGAATTTTTTTTGTTGGTAAAAAAACAGGTTTTTTTGGGGGCATGGGGGCCAAATTATATGGGATTTTTTCAAGGGGGTGAAAAAAAAACATTGGGAAAAAAATTTTAAAAAAGGGGGAAAAAGGTTTTTTGGATACAAACCCATTTTTAAGGTTCCAAAAAAAAAAATTTCGGCCCCCCGGTTTGTGAAAAAAAACTCTTTAAATCAAAAAATTCTTTTCTAAATTTAATTTTTTTTATTTTTAAATTTTTTTAGATTTTTTCCCTATTTTTGATTTACATTTTTCATCTTTCCCTTTTTAATTTTAAATTTTCAAAAAATTTTTCCCAAAAAAAAATTTTGTTTAAAGCCCTGGGTGGGATAGCAAATAGAAAAAAAAAAAAAAAAAATTTCAAAAAAAAAAATTATTTTTGTTAAAAAAAAAAGATTTTTTAAAATTAGTTTTTTATATTTTTTAAAAAAAAATAGTTAATTTTAAAAAATAAAGTCAAAAAAGTGTTTTTAAATTTTCAAAAAAACAATTATTTTATAGGGAAAAATTTTTTTTGTTTAAAAAAATTTTTTTTATTTCCCCTATTTAAAATTCAGGGTACATTAATTTTTTTTTCTAAAAATTTAAAAAAAAAAAAAATATTTCCCCCTAAAAAAAAAGTTTTTTTTGCCCTAGATGTATTTGTAAATTAAAAAAAAAAAAAAAAAAAAATTTCTTTTACCCATAATGGGTTTTGGAATTGGGGGGGCCAAAAAAAAAAAAATTATAAAAAAAATTTTTTTAACAAAATTTGGGTGTATTTGCAATTTGGGAAATTTTAACCAAAAAAAAGCAAAAAAAAAATTTTCTTTTGTTTTTGATAAAACATTTTTAAAAATTTTTATTAAAATTTTTTAAATTTGGGGTTTTTAAGGAAAAAAATTAAGTCCCCTTTGTTTTTTACTTTTTCATAAAAAATATAGTTTTATAAAAAAAAAAATTTAAAAAAAATTTTTTTTTTTTTTTTATTTTTAAATAAATATTTTATTTTGGGGGGTTTTTAACCCTATTTAAATTTGAAATTAAAAACAAAAAATTACCCAAAAATTTAAAATTTAAAACTATAGAAGTTTGAAGTAAAAAATTTGAAATAAAAAAAAAAAAGCCAAAAAATATTACCTTTTTTTTTATTTTAAAGGGTTTTTTTTAAAAAACTTTTTTAAAATTTTTAAAAAAAAGGGTTTTTTTTAAAAAAAATATAAGGGACCTTTTTTTTTTTTTCAAAACCTTTTTTAAAATTTTTTTTTTTTCATTTCAAAATTTTATATGTATATTAAAAAAACCCCCAATTTTTTTAGTAAAAATTGTAAATTTTTTATCTCTAAAAGGGTTCATTTTTGTGATTTAAAAAAACCTGGGGAAACTCCAGCAGTATATTGGGTGCGGGGGATTTTTATTTTTTTTTTTTAACCCCAGGGTGAGGTTTTTTTTGAAAAACTAAGGCTGCCTTCAGATTTGGGAGTTTTTCATTTTGCAGGTTTTTTAAAAAAAAGCATCTGCCAAAAGGGGAACTTTCCCTTTTTCAGGGCGGGGTTTAAGAAAACCCCAACTTTTTTTAAAGGGGGGGGCACGGTGTTGCGATGCTTTTTTCAGGGGAGGGGCCCTTCCCCAAAACATTTTTACCCTAAATTGAAATTTTTGCCAAGGGGGGAAGGGCCGCAAAACCAAAACCCCAAAAACCCCACCCCCCCACCCAAGGGGTGCAAACCCTGTCCGGTTTTCCCCCCGGGGGCGGGAAGGGGGGGTTCTGTTTATCCCGTAACCCCAAAAAATTTTTGGGCCCGCGGGGCCGGGGAAAACACATAAAGGATGAAATGGGGGTTGCTCGGCTGTAAAAGGAAAGGGGCCCGGCCCGGGGAAATGGGGCGTTTCCCCTTTTAAAGGGAAAGGGGGTTTTTTTCTGTTTTGGGAAGCCAAAAATGGGGATCTGCAAAAAAAATTTTCTTTGGGGAGGGTTTCATCTTTTCAAAATCTGAAGGGGGAGCTTTTGGGGGGGGACGGGGTTGGGGGGGGCAGCTGGTTTTAACCCCCACATCTTTTTCTTTTAAAAAACGTTTTTGTATATATAAAAAAACGTACATTTTCCCCTAAAGGGAAAATTTTTGGGCCCAAAAAATAGGGGGAAAAAAATTAAGGGCCCTTTTTTATTTTTAAAAACTTGATTTATTTTGCTAAATTTTTGGAAATTTTAAAAGTGGAAAAAAAACATCCCTTTTTTGGGGGGAAATTTTGCTGTTTTAATGGGGGGACCCCACAGACTCTTTAAATTTTTAAGTTTGGGATTTAAAAAAGTTTTAAAGGGGGAAATTTTGCTTTTTTTCTTTTCCCCGTAGGGGTTTCGGCAAAAAATTTTGCTTTTAAAAAAAAAGGTTTTTCCAAAAAATTTCCAAAAAACCCCAAATTAAACTTTGATTTTTTTAGTGGTTTTTCATTTTGTGGGAAAGTTTAAAAAAACTGGGGGCTTTGGGCCGGGGATTTTTTCCTTCAAAACTTTAAAATTTTTAAATTTCCCCTTTTAATTAAAATGTTTTCTTGCTGGGAAAATGAGGGGGGGAGGTTTGGGGCCCTTTTTCTGGGGGAAGTGAGAAAATTTTTAATTTTTTGGGTTTTTTACCCTAATTTTTTTTGCAAAAAAAGCCCAAAAAAAAAACTGCTTTTAAAAGGGGGGTCCTAACTATTAATTAAAAAGGGGGTAGGTAGGGGGTTTGGGTTTTCCCCAAAACCAAATTGTAAAAACCTTCTTC
Source organism: Allobates femoralis (assembly GCA_033576535.1). NCBI lineage: Eukaryota > Metazoa > Chordata > Amphibia > Anura > Aromobatidae > Allobates > Allobates femoralis. The sequence continues at coordinate 534,275,804 of JARQOC010000005.1, forward strand.
CCGTGGTTTGGGGGGGGGAAAACCTTTTTAAAGGGGTTAATCATAGGGGGTTATTAATTTTTTTCCCTAAAATTTAAAAAAAAGGGGGAAAATACGTTAAAAACTGTACAAAAAAAAAATCTTTGGCCCCAAATCAGGAAAAAAAAAAGGGGCCCTTTCCCTTTGAATTTATGACATTAAAATTTTTCTGGAAAATGTTTCCAAAAACAAAAAATTTGGTTTTGGGTAGATTTCAAAATCATTTGTTATTTTAAAAAATTATTGTTTTAAAAAATTTGAAAAGGGGAAAAAATGTTTTATTTGCTGCTTTTTGGGTCCCGAAAATTTTTTACAAATTTTGGCCCCGGGGCCAAAACTTTTTTTTGGGGGAAAAAATTGGTTATTTTGGGGTTAAAAAAAAACTTTAAATTTTAAAAAAAAACTATTTTCACCAGTTCTAGGGGGAAACCCGATTTTTAATCAACACGGGGGGTCCCCAGCTAGGTTTTAAAATTTTAAGGGCTCCCTTTTAATATCCAAAAAAAAAAAAAGGGGTCCTAAAACGGGGCGAGGGCCCTTGGGGATGGGTTTTTATTTCCCAAAACGGGGAAAAATTTGGGGGGATTGGGCTTGTTTTTTTAAAAGGAAAATTTTGGTTTGTTTCCCCCTGGGGGCGTTTTTTTGATTGTCTTCAAGGGGTTTGGAAAAAAAAAAAAATTTATCCAAATTTTTTTTAAAATTAATTTTTTTCCCTTATGGTTTTTTATTGGGCAAAAAAAAATTTTTTAATTTTTTAAGGATCTTAATTACAAAAACAAAAATTTTATTTTTTTTTTATTTGGGGGCAAAAAAAAAAAATTGTCACCCCCAAAAAATAGTTTTTAAAAAAACCAAGGGGGGAAAAAATAAGAAATTTAAAAAAATTTTAAAAATTTTAAAATTTCCCCCCCCTCCTAATTTGTTTCCCTAGTAATGGTTTCCCTTAAAAGGGGTGGGGGGAAAACCTTTTTCCTAAAAAACCCTCGGGAAAGGGCTACCCCACCTTTTAAACGCCTGTGGTTTCCCCCGGGGTCCAAGGGGCGGGGGGGGCTCCCCCCTATTTGTTTTCCCCAAAACCCCAATCCCTTTATCTTATATTTCCTTTTTCCCGGGGTTTTGGGAAAATGTTTTTTTTTAGTCCATTTTCCCTCCAAAAAACTGGGCCAAAAAAAAGGGAAACGGGTTTTTTTGGGAAAAAAAAAAACTTTTCCCCAATTTTTTTTATTTTTTACAACTTTTTCCGTAATTTTTTTTATTTTTCATTTTTTACCCCTAAAATTTTCCCGTGTATAAGCCCCCCCCGTGTATAAGGGCCCCCAAACCCCCCTTTCCTTTTTTCCCCAAAAAAAAAAACTTGGGGGAAAAAAAAAAAAAACCCCCAAGGGGGGCCCCCCGGGGGTTTTTTTTCCAAAAAAAGCCCCCCCCGGGGGGGGCCAAACAGCCCCCAGGGGGTAAACCAAAAAAAAGCCCCCAGGGGGGGAACCCCCAAAAGGCCCCCCGGGGGGAACCCCCAAAAAGCCCCCAAGGGGGGGGGCCCAAAAAGGCCCCCAGGGGGGGGGAGTGCTCCCCGTTTCATAAAAACCCGTCCCGTTTTCCCGGGCTCTCCCTCTTTTTTATCTTTTGCTCTCCCCCCTTTCCCCTAATTTTTCTTCCCCCCCGGGGCTTTTCCCCCCCGGCCTCTTTCAAAACTTCCCCCCCTACCCTTTCATTTTCCCCCCTGTTCCCCCTTTTTATTCCCCGTTTTATGGGCCAAAAGGGGGCCCATCAGGGGGAAAGCCCAAGGCAAGCTTTCGGGTTTTGGGCCCCCGTTTATTTAAAAAACGGGGAAAAAACCAAAAAAATTTTTGCAAAAAAACGGGGGGGGGAAAAAGGAACCCCCCCAAAACCGAAACCCCATAGGGGGGGGTTTTCATGGGAGGGGAGGGAAACCCCATTTTCCCAGGGCCCCCCATTTTGGGATTTTTTTCTTGGGGGGCGGAAATTTAAAATCCGAAAAACCCATTTTGGGGGTTTTTCATGGGGGGGGGGGGCCCGAAAACCCCCCCATCCCCAGGCCCAAAAGGGGTTTAAATGGGGAAGGGAAAAACCCCCCATTCCCAGGGGGCCCCAAAAGGGGTAAAATGGGGGGGCCGGGGGGAATTTTTACATCCCCAGCCTATAAGGGGGGTTCATTTGGGGGGGCCCCAAAAATTTACAAAACCCCGGGCCTTTATTTGGGGTTTTTCAGGGGAAGGGGGAGGGAAAAAAGCACCAGGGGGGTTTAAAACCCGGAATTTTTTAAAACCCGGGTAAAAACCAGAGCCAAAAAAAAACATTGGGGTGGGGAAGGGGGGAAGGGGTTTTGGGGGCCCGGTGAAATTTTTAAATTTTTGTTTCCCGGGGGCAATTTTTAAGGCCTTTTTAAAAATATTTAAAATTTAAAGGGGATGTTTTTTATTTATTTTTGGGGGTTTTGGGGCAGGTCAATGAAAAAAATTTGGGCATTTTTAAAATTTATTAAAAAAAAAAATAATTGGGCCCGGGGGCCCAAATTTTTTATTTTCCCGGTCAAAATTAAAATAATGTTTTTAGGTTGGGTTAATTTTTAAAAATTTAAAATTTAGGGGGGTAATTTGGGTATTGGGTTTATTTTCCCAAATAAAAATTTTCCCTTAAAGGAATAAAAAATGGTTTTAGGCCCCCAAACCCCCCTTTGGTGGGGCAAAACTTGGGGGAAAATTTAAAACTTTCCCCTTGGGGCAAAATTGGGTTCCCGGGAATTTAATTAAAAAAAAAGGTTTTTGTCCCATTAAATCAGACCTTTCGTTTTTAAATTTTTTGGGTTTTTTGTTTTAATATTCTTGATCAGGGGGCCTTTAAAAATTGGGGGTTTTGTTTAAAATTTTGAAATTTTTTTGTTTTTTGTTCCTTAGGGGGCCAAAAAAAAAAAATTTTTCCCCTTTTAAAATTATTTAAAACAAAGGGCTAATTTAAAAAAATTGTTTTAAGATGTAAAAGGGGAAAAAATTTTTCAGGAAAGGGAAAGGAAAACTAATAAAATTTTTCGTTCCCGGGGTTTAAAGGGGGGTTTTGGGGCAAAACCCTTTAATTAAAATTTTTTAAAACTGGGGGTAAAAATTTTAATAAAAAAAATAAATTTTTAAAAAAGGGCCAAAGGGCTAATTTATAAATTTAAAAAATAAAAATAAAAATTAAAAATTTGGGGAAGGTAATTATTAATTGGGTCGGGGCTGGAAAGATTAAACCGGGGGGCCCCGGGGAAGGGGGGGGCTAAACCAAAATTTTGATCAAAACCTTTTTATGGAAAAAAAATTGGGGCCAAAAGGGGTAATGGATATTTTATTTAAAATTTTTGGAAAAAAAAATTTTTGGCCTTCTTTAACACTGGGTTTTAGGTTTTTAGTAAAAAATTCATCAGGGTTATGAATATTAATTTTAAAGGGGGCCTCCCTGAAAAAAAATTTATAGCTTTACATCTCATTTTAAAAATGTATATAGTATATGGGATTTTAGGTTTTGGGGTCCCCCCCGGGGGCCGGGGGCTGGGGCCCAAAACCCCTTTTACCATTTTATTTCCCCCCCACCCCCATTTCCCCCGGGGGGGGGGGAAATTTCCCGTTTTTTTATCCGGGCGTTTGGGGGGGACCGCCCCGGTTGGGGAAAATTCTGGGAAACTTCGGAAAAACTTGGTTTTCCCAAAATTTTTTAAATTTTTTCATAGGGAAAAACCCCAAAAAAGGGCCCAGGAAAAAGGGGAAGGGTAAAAAATCAAAAAAAAACCCTGAGCAGGGGGGAAAAAAAAAGGTTTTTTTCCCCGTTTACCCCTGGCAATCGCCGGGGGGTTTGCTTTAAGGGAATATTTTCCCAATCGGGTGGGTGTCCCCCCATATCGGGGGTTTCGTTTGCGGGGCCCGGGGGTGAAAAAAGGGGGGAATTTTTTAAAGGGGTTTTTAAAAATTTGCCCGGGGAGGGGTCCCCCGGAAACCCTTTCCCCTTTCAGTGAAAATTTAGGCGGGGTATCCCCCAGGCGGAAATTTGCGGGGATATTTTGGGGTTTTGGAAATGGGGGCGATTTGCGGGTTTTAAAAAATTTTAGTTCAGACCCAATTTTTGGAAAAAGGGGCCCCTTCCCGGAAAGGGGTCCTTGGAAAAAAGTGCTATAGACTTGTGTTGCCATGGTTACAGGCTACAAACAAATCTATGTAGTCTAATCTTTCATCCTGTCTGCCCCCAATGTTTTGCTCATGTACGGAGTATATTTTAGCTCCACTTGTAATGCTTTGTTCTGCATTATTCCAGTCTCTTGACACTTTAAAGAAAGAGATCGTTTTGCAAAAAAATGTTCTACAAGCTGAATATGATCAGAAGATTGAGGCTCAAGCGCTGGAACTTTACAACCGTATGAATGAGACCGTACGGGATCTGGAAATTGTTCACAAAAAGGTAACACATGGAATACTGTATATCATGTACAGGACACTACGGAGAGACCCAGTGATAACCCACAGGGGCGGACCGTCACCCCCGGGGGCCCTGGTGCAGGTGTGGACGGGGGGGGGGGGTGGGGGGGGGGGTGCTGGTGCTGGGAGAGAGCTCTCTTACCGCTGCTTCTGGGAGAGCCGCGCTCTCCCGACTGGTAACGGCGGCTTGTGGGGGTCGGCTGGGGGCCCCCTCCAGGCTTGAAGGGGCCCCCTAACCGGTCGGGGCCCTGGTGCAGCTGCACCGGCTGCACCAGTGTAGTTCCGCCCCTGGTGGTGCAGGAGGACTACAGTCACGGCCAAAACTTTTCAGACTGACCCAAATCTTGGTTTTTACACACCTTGCTGCTCAGTGCTTTTTAGATCTTTTAGTCACTTGTTTCTACGATTACTGAAGTGTAGTTTCGAAGATTTCATACGTTTTTAAACTTTTTTGACAAATGCATCAAGTTAATGTAAAGACTCAATATTTGCAGTTTTGATAATCCTGATTTTTCAAGTCTTCTACAATGCGCCAAGGCATGATAGATATCAGCATCCGGCAAAATGATGGAGACCATGTGCACAAGACGAAGTGATAACTAAGCGAATCATTGACATATTGGGTTCATGACCAGAAAACTCCACATTTTAAACCTATGGTCAATAATCAAAAAGTGGGGGGACAAACAAAAACACAGAAATTGTGATAAACTCCAATCACTGAATAGACAAGAATGGGTCATCAGTGAGGATTTGGCCCAGAAGTTGATCAACCAGGATGAAAGGTAGAAGTCTTGAAAAATAAGGATCAGCACTGTAAATATTGAAGCCCCAGTTCCTCATTAGTTTTGCTTTTGTCTAGTTTTGGGTGTTTTGCATTTTTTTTGTGTGCTCCTTTTTGTCTATGTTATATGTGTCCGCTTGTTTTTTTGGTTTTTGTGTTCCGCTTTGTTGGCAGAGTCCAGTAATTCCAGATGGTTTAGGCCAATACATCAATTGCCATTTTCTGATCATCATAATGGGAGACCCAGACAATGGGGTTTTGGGCTCTGCCCTCCGGAGGCCACACTAGGTACTACAAGTTTGTAGACACCGCCTCCTCCGCTTATAAACCCCCACCGCAGGGAATATCCTCAGTTTTAAACTTAGTGTGCTCGGAGGATCACGCTTTGCTTACACTTCACGGCATTCTCACAGCTTACGTGATGGCTTATGAAGACAAGGTAAAATGGTCCCGGTCCGGACCTTCGGCAGTCTCCCTGCTCACCCTTGTGGAACACGCAGGTGGAGGTACCGGAGGGCCTAGGGCCTGGACACTGCGTGTCCCCCCGGTACGCTGTCGCGCTCCTTTCCATCCCTCCCTGGGGGGCCCTGGAAGGTGGGAGATAGGAGCCTCGCACAGCTCCGCTCCGTCCGAGGCCTCCCTAAATGGTGCTTACAGACCGGACTGGAGCCAGCCCAGTCCGAGGCCTCCCTAAATGGTGCTTACAGACCGGACTGGTGCTGAAACCCCCGTCCGAGGCCTCCCTAAATGGTGCTTACAGACCGGACCGGCACTGAGGCACTGTGTGTCTCCGGTGTGCCTGGGGGTAGTGTCGGACACTTTATGTGTTCTGGCACTCAGACCGCGCGCTACCCTCGGGTCCGCGGTTCTGGCGGTGTACCCTGTGCTGGGGTCACCCTGGCTGACCGCCCTGTGTGTCACAGGGGCTGAGGCTGTAGATTGCAGGTGTTTTGTTTTACATGCAGTCTAAGTATTGTACTGTCACAATACTTCCCGCGCTGCGGGCTCCGGCGCCTACATTACTGAGGCTGCCTGAGGGGATGTGAAGCAGCCCTGGTGGTGATGTCATCGAGGGCGTGCGTATGTGCTTCCCGCGTGTTTTCGGCGCCGCCCACAGTTTCTCTGCCGGCGGCCATCTTTTCCCCTCGCTTCCCGGCTGGGATCTGACTGCAGCATAGGTCTGCACTCCGGGGGAGACCGGACGCTTTCGCGGAGGCCACACACGCACACCGCTTCCTCCCACCGCTTTACAGCGGTCGGTAAGCCACCGGGATCCCCGGTTTGTGTCTGTATAGATTGGTTTATTTGCCCCTGCTGTGGGTATGTCCTCAGCTGGAAAACGTGCTGCTAAGGCGGCCAGCACCACCACTGCCTGTGCTACATGCAACGGGACGCTGGTTGAGGGGTCCTGCAATAACTGCGGACGCCCAGAGACCCGGACTGATACTGCTGAGTCAGCAGCTCCGGTGCTTTACCCTGAGGTTCAGGTGGTCCCAGGGCCATGGGAAACGCAGAATAAGATTAATGAATCTCTGTTGTCCCAGTTGTCCTCCATGTCGCAATCCCTGGAGGCACTTAATAGGAGACTGGAAAGCCCAGCTACTCCTTCCATTTACCCCGGGTGTCTCCTTCTTCTGCTGTGAGACCCCTTAAGCGGACTCATCGTGAGGATTCACCCGAGCTCCAGGCTCTCTCTGAGGAGGAGCGTCCCTCTGATGGTGATGAGGATGATGGGGGTTCAATACTCGGGTCTGTGTCAGAACCACCAGACGGGGTAGAGGATCTGGTGTCCTCCATTAACGAGACTTTACGTCTCGTGACACCCCCTGAGGAGGTGAACGTACACCCGAAGGAGGTCTATCAATGGCTACGGCCAGAGGCTAGACCAAGTGGCTCCTTTATGGACCACACTAACTTTGGGAGGGTGGTCAGAGCACCCAGGTTACATCCTGGGCGGCGTTTTGTCCGCAAATCTAAGGACAATCGCTTTCCCTTTCCCCAGGAGGTGCTTCAGGAGTGGTCGCAGTCCCCGAAGGTGGACGCCTCCATGACCAGGATTGCTGCACGCTCCCTTTTCTCTGCCTCTGATAGCTCCTCGTTGAAGGATGCGACAGATAGACAGGTCGAGCAACTCGCCAAGTCTTCTTATGAGGCTGTGGGGTCTTCATTTGCCCCTAATTTTGCCACGGTCTGGACCCTGCAAGCGATTACCTCCTGCTTGGATGGTATCACTGATCTGGCAGGGTCCAGTCCAGAGGTCCTGGTGCTTACCGATAGGGCAAAGGCCTATGCGGATTACGCCAGGACGGCAACATTGGAAACTGCCACCCGCTCTGCTGTGGCTTCGGCCAACGCTATAGCGATCCGCAGGTTGTTGTGGCTGCGTCTTTGGGACTCAGATGCCACGTCTAAGAAGATTTTGCAAAATCTTCCGTTCTCTGGTGACAGGCTTTTTGGCACCGAGCTGGACAAGCTGATAAAGGATTCTGCTGAGTCTAAGATCCCGCAGAATAAACCTAAGCCACGGTATACCGTTAAAAGGAACCCAAAACAGTGGTCCTTTCGTTCCAGCTCACAGTCATCAGCAACGTCTGCTCGCGCGGACCGAGGGGGCAAGCCCACTACTCAGTGGCGCCCCAAGGGTCGCCAAAAGAAGCCGACAGGGGCGGCAGCTGCCACCCCCAAACCCGCTTCCGCATGACTCGCTCTCTCGTCCTGCCTCCCCACCGGTGGGGGGTCGCCTGTTCCTTTTTCAGGACAGTTGGCTTCTCCACGTCCAAGACAAGTGGGTCCGAGACGTAGTCTCGCGAGGCTACAGGATAGAGCTGACGTCGCTGCCGGCACACCGATTCCTTCGGTCTGTTCCTTCTCCAGAAAAGGCTCAGGCTTTTCACCGGGTGTTGGAGGGGCTCCGCAGAGACGGAGTAGTGGTCCCAGTGCCTTCTGGGGAGAGGTTCCGGGGTTTTTTACTCCAACCTCTTTATCGTCCCAACGAAAGATGGCTCTTTCCGCCCGGTTCTGGACCTCAAGTTGTTCAACCGTCATGTGTTGGTTCGGAAGTTCCGCATGGAATCCCTGCGCTCCGTGATCGCGGCTGTGTCACAGGGAGACTTCCTGGCGTCCATAGATATCCGAGACGCTTACCTTCACGTGCCCATTGCACCGGCTCATCAGCGCTGGTTACGATTCGCAGTGGGGGACGAACACTTCCAGTTCGTGGCACTACCCTTCGGGTTGGCCTCAGCACCGCGGGTGTTCACGAAGGTGATGGCCTCTATGATGGCTCTCCTGCATGTGCAGGGACACGCCGTCATACCTTATCTAGACGACCTGCTGGTCAGGGCGCCATCGGAACTCCTTTGTCGGGAGAGTTTGGAGGTAACCATGAAGTCTCTGGAACAGTTTGGGTGGCTTCTCAATGTCCAGAAATCAACCCTAGTTCCGACCCAGTCACTGACGTATCTGGGCATGGACTTCCACACGGACTCAGCCCTGGTGTCTCTGCCACGAGCCAAGCAGCTGGCTATCCACTCAGGAGTGCAAGATGTCCTCCTGTCACCACAATCATCCCTACGGGTATTGATGAAGCTGGTGGGCCGCATGGTAGCTGTGATAGAGGCGGTGCCTTTCGCACAATTTCGCCTCCGTCCTCTCCAGCTGGAGATTCTCCACAGCTGGGACAAGAGAACGTCCTCTCTGGATCGGCTGGTGGCCCTTTCCCAACCGACCAGGATTCCCTGCAGTGGTGGCTCCAGCCACGTCACTTGTCACGGGGCCGGTCTTTCCTCAAACCGTCATGGTTAGTGGTGACCACCGACGCCAGTCTGAGGGGCTGGGGAGCGGTGTTCTTACACCACAGGGCTCAAGGCCTCTGGACTCAGTCGGAGTCGTCGTTGCAGATCAACGTGCTGGAGATCAAGGCGGTCTATCTGGCGCTCCTGGCGTTTCAGAAGTTCCTGTCAGGACAGCCCATCCGGGTTCAGACCGACAGTGCGACGGCCGTCGCGTATATAAACCATCAGGGAGGGACCAGAAGTGCTCAGGCCCTCACCGAAGTCCACCGCATTCTATCTTGGGTGGAGGACAACGACTGCCTGATCTCCGCAGTTCACATCCCAGGGGTCGAGAACTGGGAGGCCGACTACTTGAGCCGGCAGGGGATGGACGCCGGAGAGTGGTCTCTTCATCCAGCCGTCTTCCTGGACATCTGCAGCAAATGGGGCACCCCGGACGTGGATCTGATGGCCTCACGGCTGAATCATCAGGTGTCGCAATACATGGCAAGATCGTGGGATCCTCAGTCTCTGGGGGCGGATGCCCTGATCCTGAGTTGGTCCGGCTTCCATCTACCATATGTGTTCCCGCCTCTGGCTCTGATTCCCAGGGTCCTGTGGAAAATCAGGACGGAATGCAGAGTAGCCATTCTAGTGGCACCAGATTGGCCCAGGACGTCCTGGTATCCGGACCTGTGGCGACTATCAGGCGGACTCCGGTGGGCTCTTCCAGAACGCGCAGATCTTCTCGCGCAAGGCCCATTCTTCCACCTCAATTCCAGGGCCCTCAGATTGACTGCATGGCTCTTGAGGCCTGGCTACTAACATCCAGAGGCTTCTCTCCTACGGTGGTTGCCACTATGAATCGGGCCAGGAAGCCCGTATCCAGGAAGATATACCATAGAACGTGGAAGATCTTTTTCACCTGGTGTGCCTCGGGTGACAGGTCCCCGTGGCCCTTGTCCATCCCGACGTTGTTGGCTTTCCTACAGTCGGGTTTGGAGTTGGGCTTATCCCTCAGCTCCCTGAAGGGTCAAGTATCAGCTCTTTCAGTGCTGTTTGACAGGCGCTTGGCGCTCCTCCCGAAGGTCCGTCAATTTCTGCAGGGGGTGTCTCGGGTGGTTCCGCCCTACAGGCGACCTCTGGACCCTTGGGACCTTAACGTGGTCCTGGCGGCACTGCAGAAACCGCCTTTTGAGCCACTGAGAGACATTTCCCTCTCTCGTTTGTCCCAGAAGGTGGTCTTTCTGGTGGCGATTACGTCTCTGAGAAGGGTCTCAGAATTGGCTGCACTTTCGTGCAAGTCACCCTTTCTGGTGGTTCACCAAGACAAGGTGGTGTTGCGCCCGCGGCCAGAATTCTTGCCAAAGGTGGTTTCCACTTTCCATCTGAACCAGGAGATTGTTCTCCCATCATTTTGTCCCGCTCCCGTTCATCAGGTTGAGCGCGACCTCCATACTCTGGATCTCGTGAGGGCTGTACGCATTTATGTGTCCAGGACTGCCTCCTTCCGGAGTTCGGATTCATTGTTTATCCTTACGGCGGGTCGCTGTAAGGGGTCCGCGGCGTCAAAGTCAACCTTGGCCAGATGGATCAAGGCTCCCATTCAAGAGGCTTACCAGTCTTCTGGTTTGTCTCTCCCGGTGGGATTGAAGGCGCATTCGACCAGAGCTGTCGGTGCCTCCTGGGCCTTGCGACATCGCGCTTCTGCTCTACAGGTGTGTCAGGCGGCCACTTGGTCCAGCCTGCACACTTTCTCTAAGCACTATATGGTGCATGCCCATGCCTCTGCGGATGCAAGTTTGGGCAGGCGGGTCCTACAGGCGGCGGTTGGCCACCTTTGAGGGGGACCATGTGTTATCCGTCTTTTGAGGAACTCTTCCCGCCCTGGGGTATTGCTTTAGGACATCCCCATTGTCTGGGTCTCCCATTATGATGATCAGAAAAAAGAGAATTTTGTTTACGTACCGTAAATTCTTTTTTCTTGAATCATCAATGGGAGACCCAGCACCCACCCAGTTGTTCCGTTGCATGTTTTGCATTTAATCTGTTCCCTGTTGGGACAGTTTCTTCCGGGTTGTTGGACCGTCTGTGCACGGTTTCATTCCCGATGTTTCGGGTGTGGTTTATTTATCTCCTCGCAGCTTATGGACCAAACTGAGGATATTCCCTGCGGTGGGGGTTTATAAGCGGAGGAGGCGGTGTCTACAAACTTGTAGTACCTAGTGTGGCCTCCGGAGGGCAGAGCCCAAAACCCCATTGTCTGGGTCTCCCATTGATGATTCAAGAAAAAAGAATTTACGGTACGTAAACAAAATTCTCTTTTTTCTTTAAAAAACTCACAAAATTTGTCTCAATTCCCTACTAGAAATGAGCAAACCTTTCAAGGTTCGGTTCAGTTTTGGTCACCAAACTTCCCAGTGTTGAGCAAACCTGTTCGGGTTCAGAGTTGAGGTGCTTTATGTTTGTAAAGTCCTGGAGTGATCATCCCTGAGGTCGGGTACAGTTAGTGCTCGGCCCAGTGTGAGCTAAGTGCAGTGTTTGATCAGCTCACACTGGGCTTAAAGCATAGTTTTTGGGTGTAGTCTGTGTTCAAGAAAAAACCCCTCCCACCCCAGGAAGTGTTTGACTTATGGCTGACAGTATGTAGGCAGAGATCTGAGGCAATGGCTTCCATTGAGGTCCAGGTCAAGTTTGGGGGTCACGAACAGTGCGTCAAAAAGTTCAGCTGCACCGCCCGAACCGGAACTCCAAAAGGTTCTTCTATCTCTATTCCCTACCAGTCTCCCCTGGTATTTTTATTATTCTTTGAGTATGTGAAAATTTTGGCACCATTTTTGTTGAAAAAATAGTTCTAAACAAGAACATTTTTGAGATCTTGGAGGGCCGAGATCTCAAGCTGCGCATGTGCAGCCTCTGCATCCGTTTTCCTGAAGTCTGTCGTATCGGAAGCGGCGCATGCGCATATTGAGCGTTGTAGTCCAAAAAATACAGTACATTCAGCAAAAAAATATCTGTATTTGCTGCAGACCTAACCTGCCCAGGGCCGTATTTTGACACATTATGTATATATTACGGTATATAATCGGCTGCATATTCCACAACTGAAATCTTCGATCATCAGGTGACGAGGTGAAATCTTCTCTTTGGGTTCTCATTTAGGATGCATTGTAGCTTGCAGGTATTTGCTCTCCTCTTGATCGTAAGACCTTTTTTCCGTCTGTGATTTACAGAAAGTCTCCACACTCAGGAAAAGCTTTCAACAGCAGCTGATTGACGCCCTCGCCGTAATAAGATCCAAGTATGAGGTGAGTGCAGCACCGCGGAGAAGGGGGGTTCCAGCTCCGTCACAGGTTTGGTAAATCTACATTTTTTTGTAGAAAGATTTACATATTTTATAGTATTCTGCATAATGTCCTTATAGGATGTTTAAATAAGCTTTTTTTTTTTTCAAAATTGCCACTAAGTTGTAAAATAAAGAAATACCATTAATGAGCAGTAATTTCCCAGAAATAATTAAACATCATTAATTGCTACAGTACAAACCTCTGTGTCATTAGCATGAGATAAATGTCTAAGGGCCGCTTCACACTGTGGCGTGATCCGGTCCGGGTCTGTCCTGGAGGACCCTGACAGCCGCGGACCGGATCTGCACACAGGACTGGGGGGCTATTATGCCCTCCGGTCCAGTGTGCAGCGCACGCAGCTGCAGCCGCTGACAGGTCAGGACTGCGGCGCCCGCGGTCCTGACTTAGCAGCTGGAACTGCGTGCGCTGCACATAGGACCAGAGGGCATAATAGCCCCCCAGTCCTGTGTGCTGATCCGGTCCGCGGCTGTCAGGGTCCTCGCGGACAGACCCGTGCCGGATCACGCTGCAGTGTGAAGCAGCCCTAACTCAATTGTGAATAGTGTCATTGTGTTTGCCATTCCTAATTCTTAAAGGGAACCAACCAGCAGGTTATAGGGCTATAAAGTAAAGCTGGTGCCTTACAGGCACTGGGATGCTGAACGCAAGCATACCTTTACTTGAAAGATTCCAGGTTTGATTGCAGAGAAAATAGTCATAAAACTCCTGTAAATCAGTGCAGAAGGTGATTGATGTCTGCAGCATGACATCACTATTTGGGATTTTTTTTATTACTTCCCTGTGGGCTTGTCTTTCTGCTGTAAGCTGACCCCTCCCCCCATTTTCTTTCACTATCCTCCAGCAACAAGGCAAAATAATGAGAGTGAAAGGGAGGGGGTTTGTCTTACAGCCAAAAGCCATGCCCACAGGGGAGGAATTAAAAAGAAAAATAGTGACGCAGTGCTGCACACACCAATCATCTGCTGCCCTGTTTTCCAGAAGTTTTATGACACTTTTCTCTGCAATCAAACATGGAATCATTCAAGTATGATTGCATTCAGCATCCCAGTTCCTGTAAGGCATGGGCTTCACTTTGTAGCCCTACATTCGGCTGGTTGGTTTCCTTTAAGGTAGGACACAGTTTGAGTACTGTAAGGTTATATTCACGCAGGGCGTTTGTGATTCTGGAAAAGTCATGCACGCACCTTGGTTTTATTTCTAACCTGCATGATTTTTCAAATATGGTAATAATCATGTCAATTCTTTGCTGCGTTTTTTGCCTCGGTTTTGGAATGTCAAAGGTTGAAAATCACTATATTTTCATTGTGAACATAAACTAAAAAATTGCGGTAAAATCGCTGGTTTTGTATCGGCAAGAAATCTTTGTTAATATCAAAACATGAGGATTTGCTGCAGAAAGAAACACTCTGTGTGAACATAGCCTTACCATGAAGATTCCATTCTCATAATGGTAAGATTTTATCCCGATCCTCTGTACAGGTCTGGGGTTAAATAAATTATGAGCCTTCTATGTACAGCGCTCAGCATAAATGAGTACACCCCCTTTGAGAAGTAAGATTTTAAGGAATATCTCACTCAACATAAGAGCAAATTACAAAATTTGACAAGATGGCTTTCAAAGAACACATTAACCCATAACATGAAGGGAAAGTTAATTATATATCTTTCATTACAAAATCTTCACTTTTACTCAAATGAATTGATGCAAAAATCATATATATATTTTAAAAATATAAATTTGGAAATGGTGTCGTGCATTTGTGTTCAGCCCCCCAGTCCCAATACATTGTAGGATCACCTTTTGCTGCAATTACTGCTGTAAGTCTTTTGGGGATGTCTCTCCAGTTTTTCACATCAAGAGGCTCACATTTTTGTCTGTTCTGTTTTGCAAAATAGCTCTAGCTCAGTGAGATTGGATGGAGGCGTCTGAATGACAATTTTCAGGTCTTGCCACTGATTCTCAATCCGATTTAGGTCTGGACTGTGACTGGGTTGTTCACACACATGAATGTGCTCTGATCTAAACCATCCATTGTAGCTCTGGCAGGATGTTTAGTGTCATTGTCCTGCTGGAAGGCGAATCTACACCCCAATCACAAGTCTTTTGTAGCCTGTAACAGGTTTTTCTCCACGTTTGCCTTGTATTTGGCTCCATACATCTTTCCATCTATTTTGACCGGCTTCCCTGTCCTTACTGAAGAAAAGCCTCCCCACAGCATGATGCTGCCACCACCATGTGTAACGGTGGGGATAAAGTTTTCATGGTGCAGTGTTAGGTTTCCACCGCACATAGCATTTTTTATTTTGCCCAAATGGTCTCATATGACCAGAGCACCTTCTTCCACATGCTAATTTGTCAGATGAGACCAAAGTACAACTTTTTGGGCTAAATACACAATGCTATGTGTGGAAAAAAACTAACAATGCATAACAATATGAGAACTCCATCCCAACAGTCACACATGTTGGTGGCAGCATCATGCTGTAAGGAGGCTTTTCTTCAGCAGGGGCAGGGAGGCTGGTTAGAGTGTATGGGAAGATGGATGGAGCTAAGTACAGGGCAGTCCTGGAGGAAAACCTGTTAGAGGATGCAAAAGTCAGAGACAGTCAGAAAGTCAGGACTGAGTGTTGATGGCTTGATTAGTTACATATTTCATCTTTTAACCTGTTCTGAACCTAAGAAAATATTGGCAAAGTTGATAGCCCCATTAAAGGGAACCTGTCAGCTCGTTTTAGCTCCCTATCCTACCACTACCTGTTCCTGCACCTTGCTAGCACATCCCTAACCATCACTCTCTGAGCTAAAAATGCAATATAATGCTCGAGAAAAATGATTTATTAACTTACATTTTCCTTTGGTAATGAGGGCTCCAGGCTACATCTGTATACTGAGGTGGGCGGTCTCCTGGTCTCCATTCTCCTCCCTCACTGCTCTTATCACGCCTCGCTGGGCATCATCATTCCTTCTCTACTCGCCCCCTGTTTTCAAAATCCCACCTTCTCCTCATAGTATGATGCGGAGCCGGACGTCATATCCTGTCCTGCCCAGTGTGCGGGTGTATGGGCTGTATGCTCTGGCGCATGAGCAGTGCACATATTGAAGCTGGGACGCACACCTGATAAGCCCCCATAATGCACCGGACCGAAACCGACGTTCGGCTCTGCATCATATGACACGCTCCTCCAGGGCCTTAGGATACTCGGCTTTCTTGAGGCTTCATCACAGGGATCACAGGGACCGAGACCCGGCTTTGTGACCCTGGCGGTGTCATTAAAAGTTCAGTGTGGGTGGCTCTCTCTCTTAGGGATAGGGATGTGGCATAGAGGGTTGATTCTGGGCAGGGATGACTGGACCTGGGGACACTTGCTAATTTATACGTGACGCCACCCGCAGGTCATGGCTATAGATGGCCACCACTGCTCGACAGTCTTCCTAGGGGCCGATAGTTGGGAGGTAGCAATATTCTTAAGCCCTCTACAGGTAGGGCTGACCCCTAAGGTGGCCAAAGGTACCTGAGTGAGTTGGTAGTTGTGTTTCTGGTGCTTCAGACGCGTTAAAGATCACAGACACAGTGGGCTGCGGTCTTCAGTTCTTTACTCACATTTTTTGTGCAGCAGCCTGCTGAAGACTGGGTTCTCGGAGGCAGGGATCCAGCTATCCACTGGTTGTAGGATGCTACGTAACCGCCACCCCTTCTCTGTCCTTTCCAGGTCCTCTCACACAGCGCTTGCCTCTCCCATCCTGCCTTGCGCCTCGCCACACAGAGTTGTCCATATAAAGATTTACGGCAATTTTAACTCCACACTTGGGTTTATAAATGCATACAAGTTTTTATTATAGTTAATCATATCACACAATTTTTTTTTTTAAAACCATCCCCTAAAACAATTCCAAGACAGTGTGGTTAAAGCTTTATGATTACATTACAGGCTTAAATACCATAACGCAGTACAATCAAGGTTATGCCAGCATAAGATAAGTATACAATTATCAATGAATCCTATGACTCCATTTTCCCCTTAAATGTCCTCATTTGAGGGCCAGGGATACAGAAAGTACATAGTGGAAGTACCCTATACACATCTTGTTGCACATTTGCCCAGATCACAGTTTATATGACCGCATGAGTTGTCTGCATACCGCACCACACTGCCCAGCACCTCAATGTTTCGCTCACCACTTCGTCAGGAGGCCTTGCCACACAGAGCTCTGAGCCGGTGACTGTGGGCTTTTATAAGGGGTAAATCTGCAGTATTTCCACTTAGCCCTCGGGTTACCACCTTTTCAGCAGATGTGTGCTGTTGTCGGCTGAGTCACCATGAAAGTGCCACAGCCCTCGGGTTGCTAGCCGAGCCTGGTCTTCTCCACTAGTCTTTTGGGTTCCCGGTGTCCCTTGCAGCCTAGTCCCTCCACTTGCCTGCGGGCGGATTGCTCACTTCCTGTGCCTTTGGGACCCAATCTTATTCCCAGAGCCACTTGGGTGATGTTCTGCTCTAAGGTTCGGCCATAGGACGAGCTCCCACTTGTTGCAGTCCTCTAGACACTTCTCAGTTGTATATTCTCTAGCTTCCCTCCAACTTGACCTTGGTGTTCAATGGCCTCTCCTCAGCTGTTCTACCACCTCTCCAAAGCTCTTCAACTGTCTTTCTTCTCACTGTCATCTCCTGCATTCTAGATGTTTCCCACTCTCTTTATACCCTTGGTCACGTGTTCCATATCATCTACGTGTGTCCTTCCTGACCTCACTCCTCCCTAGTGCTCCCTCTAACTACTTCCTTCACCACCCATCCCCACTACAATTGTTCCTAGTGTGATCTGGGTGTCACGGTACAGGTCTGTACTTCCCTTACCAGTGAGTGGGATGCTACACTCTAACAGGGGTGCAGGAGCTCTGAGGCGACTGGATCTGCAGGGGCGCCACACATACTATGAGGAGGAAGCATTGGGTGGTTTTAGATGGGAGGGCTGTCCTCTTTTTGGCATTTTAATAAGTTCCTGAACCCCCTCCCCCTCCAGATACACATACTCCCCCCCTTCCCCCCCCACATAGGATTTTTAACATATTTGCTATATATCATTTTCACACTGTGTTATTTATTTTTTTTATAACAGAATCATTATAATGCGAACTCAGACTTATTGAGAAGCGTTGATTCTCATGCTGATTCTGCAAAAATTCAAGAATTACGAAGAAAGATCATTGAGAAAGACCTGATAATCCAGTCACTGGAAACCCAAATATCAGAACTGGTAGAAAATGAGCCACCGAAACAGGTAAGGAGGGTCGAGCCATGATAAGCAATTAATGATGGAGGATTCAGTGATATTACATGAATTAGTTAATTGGATCATGACATATCCCATCATTTACATCATCGATCACCTATTAGAAATAAATCATGAAGACATGCCTACCACGGACATCACCTGTAACTGAGTAATCATTTATGAGTGGTTATGCCATAGTTGTGTGAACTCACTAATATGTGTCCTCTATTATAGGTGGGAGGTAATAAGTTATACATTATAGGCAAATGAGCCTTCTGTGCTCCATAATATTATATATAGTAAAAATAATGTTTTTTACTTAATTGCATGTAGTTGGGGCAAAAAGAAAAAAAAAAATTTCCAATTGGGTATGTCACGAGTCTGTGACAGCTTTTTGTGCTGTTTTTACTTTGGGTATTAATTTCTTCATTACCAGCGATGGTTAATGGTATTTCTTCGCTAGTAGTGCTAGGAAGGCTTGTTGCGTTGTATGTCCACTCCCACTTCTCCTTAAGTAGCTATGTGATCCTTCAGCTGTT
Source organism: Allobates femoralis (assembly GCA_033576535.1). NCBI lineage: Eukaryota > Metazoa > Chordata > Amphibia > Anura > Aromobatidae > Allobates > Allobates femoralis. Next base: position 534,294,015 of record JARQOC010000005.1, read on the forward strand.
GTCAGTGATGGCTCTTACTACATAGACCAGCCTGGAGAGTGGAGATGTTTGAGCCACTGCTGTTTGTTGATCAGCAGCAGATTCTAGGAATAGAACTTATGTGTTTTTCCCTGTTTTTCCCTATTCTTTTTGGTGGGGAGTGGGCGTTTTATTCCAGGGTATCTCAGGAGTTAGGGTTACGCTGGTGGCTCAAACCTCCCCACCTTTAGGCGTACCTCTGGGATAAGGGCAGTCCCAGTACTTAAGGGACAGATCAGGCGTCTCTTCCCCTGGCATCTATGTGTAACCTCGTACCCCTCGTGACATTGTTCCATCAAAAAAGTTGCACCGGTTCCTTTCTTTAGCTCACAGTGTTTCACTGTGTATTGCAGACTGCAGAATGAGCTAACTGAGATCTGTCAGTCAGCGTGCAGTGACTGTCTGTCCAGGAGCTTGTAATACTTTTATCTGTCTTTTTCCGAGCCCTTTTAGACTATTTAGTATTAACTATTTTCAATTTCAAAGTTGAGAAGAAAACAAAGAGCCCATGAAAGCCAAAACTGCAATTTTTTAAATGAAATACAATGACAAAAAATATTTTTCGTCCCTAATACTTGCATTTAAACATAAAAAAAGTCCCGAACCCCTCTTTAGAGCACATCTGTCCTTTATCACAATACCTAGAGAAATTCATGGTCTTGCTGCCCTCATCCTCAACAACAGCTTAAAACTACTTTTGGTGCACATGCCAGTCTAATGTGTCCAGGACCGGTTCTGATCCTCTGCTCTAAGGCCGCCTTCACACCATGGTGTGATCAGGTCCGGGGCTGTCCGGGGTGACCCTGACAGCCCCGGACCTGGTTATCACCCTATGCAGCCCCATGGGGTCGGATGGAGCCGGATGGCAGCTATCTGCTATCTAGTTTCCATCTCTTCGGGAGAATCCAGGTGTGTTCGGATTTTTCTCCCGGACACAAAAACGTTGCTTGTAACGTTTTTGTGTCCGGAGAGAAAAATCTCCCCAAATTGGCTTCTCCCGGATACGGGGCAATCCGGCACTACCTAACATGGGAGTCTATGGGCCCAGATTGCCCTGATCCGGGAAGCGGACAGCGGTGGCTGCACGCTGCTGTAATTTCAGGACCGCGGCTAGCTCTCTGCTAGCCGCGATCTTGAAAAATCAGCAGCTGCGGCTGCAATTAGAGGGATCCGGCTGCACACCGGACTGGAGGGCATATTTGTGTGTTGATGTGGTTCATCCCTGACAGCCCTGGATCGGATTAAACCGTGGTGTGAAGCCGGCCTAACTCTACATCCAGTCCTTTTGAGTTGGATGTTCCACTTAAAAGGGGTTGTTTCACACACTAAAAAAAGATTAAGTTCCTGTGCTATGATAATGTGCCCCTGCTATGTACTGTCTTATGTACTGTGTCTGCTATAGGTGTTAAAACTTCGTTTCCATCACTTTGCAGCATGAATTACTTCTGACATGACAATGGTTTGCCTTCCTTGAGCTGAAAATCATCTTCTCTGTTATGCCTATATGTGGTCTGATAGACAGGAGAACAAGGAAAGATAGAAAAGCTGGAGCAGAAAGGAGGATGGGGAGCAGAGGGGATAGCAGGAGCAGAGGGGATAGCAGGAGCAGAGGGGAGAGCAGTAGCACAGGGGAGAGCAATAGCACAGGAAGAGCAAGAGCACAGGAGATAGCAGGAGCACAGGGGATAGTAGGAGCAGAGAGGAGAGCAAGAGCACAGGAGATATCAGGAACAGAGGGGAGAGCAGGAGCACAGGAGAGAGCAGAAGCAGAGGGGAGAGCAGGAGCACAGGAAAAGCAAGAGGACAGGGGATAGCAGGAGCACAGGAGGTATCAGGAGCAGAGGGGAGAGCAGGAGCACAGGAAGAGCAAGAGCACAGGGGATAGCAGGAGCACATGAGATAGCAGGAGCAGAGGGGATAGCAGGAGCAGAGGGGATAGCAGGAGCACAGGGGATAGCAGGAGCAAATGAGATAGCAGGAGCAGAGGGGATAGCAGGAGCACATGAGATATCAGGAGCAGAGGGGATAGCAGGAGCAGAGGGGATAGCAGGAGCACAAGGGATAGCAGGAGCACAGGGGAGAGCAGGAGCACAGGGGAGAGCAGGAGCAGATGGAAGAGCAGGAACAGAGAGACACATACCAGCCCCAATTTTCTGTAAAGAAACAAAGACTTCATGTAATCCACTTCAGCATCTCTGGTGCGAGGGACTGATTACACTTGACAGCAGGGAGTGGACAGCGAGTTACTCAGATGGGAGACACCTAGTTGCTGACACTCTTGAGTGATTTTTTTTTTTTAAGGTTCAAGAGATATAATGTAAAAAGAAATCTGATTGACACCTCCTAGTGAATGTACAATCTATATAGAGAGCCTGGTGTGGGCCCCCCGTGTTCCTAAAAATAAATTCTTTGCTTGTGTGAGAACAGCTGCAGCCAGTCATCTATGTGACAGATCATTGGATTCAGGGTCTCTTTCCCTACATTATGTTGCTGTCAGGTGAGGTAGTAAAAACCTGCTAACAGATTCCCTTTAAATCTGCAGAAAGATTTACTCTAAATGTAAATGCTATTTACACACTATGCGTGTGCATGCTCCGAGGACTCATACTTTTTTACACCCATATTTTCAGATTCTTTTTTTTTTCTTGTTTATTTCAATAATCGACTTTGATAAAATACAAAAATGAAAGTCCCCATCACCGTGTAACGTCTATTCTTATCTGAGGGGGAAAAACATGAAATTTGTTATTATTTCAAAGCACAAGGCCACATAAAAGATCCATAGGTAATTAGAAGTGTGATGGTGGAGCGATCTTCATATTTGTTGACAGACCAGTCTCCAATCTCCCCTTCATCTCTAAACTCTTGGAGCGCCTGGTCTACTCCCGCCTCACCCGATACCTCTCCACTCTCTTCTAGATCCATTACAGTCTGGTTTCCGCCCCCTTCACTCCACAGAAACTGCCCTCATCAAAGTGACCAACGACCTTCTGACAGCAAAACGTAATGGTGACCACTCTCTGCTTATCCTTCTTGATCTCTCTGCAGCTTTTGACACTGTGGACCACTATCTCCTACTCTCTATGCTGCACTCCATCTCCTACTCTCCATGCTGCACTCCATTGGCATAAAGGACACTGCTCTCTCCTGGTTCTCTTCCTATCTTTCTGACCGCTCTTTCAGTGTATCTTTTGCTGGCTCCACTTCCTCTCCTCTTCCCCTCACTATTGGGGTCCCTCAGGGTTCAGTCCTTGGCCCTCTCCTCTTCTCTCTCTACACAGCCCCGATTGGACAGACCATCAGCAGGTTTGGCTTTCAGTACCATCTTTATGCTGATGACACACAACTATACACTTCAGCCCCTGACCTTACCCCTGCGGTATTAAAGAACACCAATGACTGTCTAGCTGCAGTTTCCAATATCTTGTCCGCTCTCTATCTGAAACTCAACCTTTCAAAAACTTCTGTTCCCCCATCCACTAACCTCCCTAAATCGGACATCTCTCTCTCAGTTTGTGGCACCACGATAACGCCTAGGCAGCAGGCTCGCTGTCTGGGTGTTATGTTTGACACCGATCTCTCCTTCTCCTCCCACACACAATGTCTCGTCCGCTCCTGTCGCTTACACCTGAAGAATATCTCTAGAGTTTGCCCCTTTCCACCATGGAAACAACAAAAACCCTCACCGTGGCCCTAATCCATTCCCGCCTTGACTACTGCAATTCTC